>JAXGGA010008218.1:0-58163 GCA_038373865.1 Uloborus plumipes
TTTTTTTTCCTTCTCAGAACCCTTGAAAATTCATTGCAACGGACTCCCAACCCCTAAGGGCGCTTTTACCTTCCCGCCCGGGGCAACGATAAACGTAAGCGATGTGTACCCCCGCAGGAGCACGCAAAAGAAAAAAATATGCTAGGCGCTTTTCCTTTCCCCCTTTCCCAGGAGTTCTGCCTTTCCCCGCCCAACGCTGTCGTTTGTCGTCCCATTCGTGTCGGATGGCATCCGTCTCTCCTTTAAAATCGGGACGATACTCATCCATCTGTTTACTTTCTTCGAACTATATAGCAATTGCGTTTAAATTCGACATCTCTTTATTAATAAATATAAGCTTCAATTTGCAGACGATAAACAAAAGATGTAGCAATAAAACAATTTTATTCATTTTAGTTGGTATTTTGTTTCATTATTGTTGCTCAGACGATTTTTAATGCAACAAAAAAAAAAACTCAAGTTTTCATTCTGACAGTGTTGGCGCCGCCGAGGGATAAATGGCGAATCTATTCGCAAAGAAGCGATGGTGTCAACGAAGAGACGATTGACAACGAAACATATTTGTTAACGAATTCTCTTCATTATAACGAAATGGGGATACACTCGCTTAGTACTAAAGAGCACTACAATTACGAAAACAAAACAAAACTATATTGCGACGACCAACTTATATCATGGCGAACTGTGGACTTAATTTTAAAAAGTTCTATGGCAAACTTTTGGGAGTTAGATCCGCCATTTATTGCTCTGCAATTCCAGCAGATAGTATGCGTTTCGTTCTTAGTAAACAAGGTGAGTGAGAATGTAATAAAGTTGTGAATATCATGCACTCAATATCGTATTTTTCATTTGTTTTCTTTTTCTGGAAGTAAAGTAAATATAACAGTCGTAATCTGATAAATGGAGGAGCCATAATAATATACGTGTGAGCACAGTGCTATCTCGAAATGAAATGCGATGGAAAATGACCCGTTCGGAGAAACGATATCGTTTGAGTGGAAAAGCAGTGCTATAAACGACACGGCACGGTACTTATCGTTGCTGTATTACCGTCCGACTTTCGTCGTTGTCGTGTCGTCAAGTGTAAAAGCGCCCTAAATCCGCCACGAATATCGCGACAGGTGATTATACTTGACTTTCAGATTTTGGTGTAAACATTGAGATAAATAATTGATAATACTAGCCTATAAATGATTATGTGAACCACAATCAAAATTCTTTGAAATAAATAGTGTCTTGTCAAACGTCTAAATAGTTTATACATAATGGAATACATATATATGAATGCGACATAGTGAAAACGATTTAATGAAAGAAAAAAAACAAAGTTACTTATGTGATTTAAATACCAATAACGATAGATATATCCCCCCCCCCCCCACCGTAGACTGATAACAGTTTCGGAAATGTAAAATGCGCTTTCTGGCAGAAGACGCTATAAACTTGATGAAAAGGAAAAATATTTGAAGCAAGTGTGATTTTAGAGTTTCAGCCCCCCCCCTGCACATGGACTCGACAAGCAGATTAGGTTAACACTGATGTGAAGAGAATCACATGGTTATAGTGCTCTTTCGAAAGGATAAGCTATGACCTAGATGATATTCTCCTTTTTGGGATTAAAAATACGGAAGTGTATTTCGCTGTGAAATGAGTTAGGTTACTTTCGTATAGTATTTTCACTCAAATCCGTTCCTTTTTTACTCAACTCCCCAAAAGGAGGCAAAAATTGTCGAGGTCATAACTCAACTTACCAGAGCTTCCACGGAGAGATGAACTGGAAGCGGAAACAGACCACTTCATTTTGTAATAGGTAGAATCAGCGAGGGTGCACAAGCAGTTAGTTTTTACTGCTGGCACGTTCTGGCTGACCTTACCTATTGTAAAACGAATTTTCTGTTCCAGCTTCCAGTTCATGTACTACCTCTACGTTATACAGCAATAACGTCTGAGGTATTTGTGCAAAGCATTTTTCTACAATGCTTTTTCTTCCAGCTAAGATCCAACAATCTAAGAAGGTTATAATTTAAAGTCATTGAGAAATCATTTTTTGTGCATTCTTTAAGCTTCAGTAATCTTCTATCTCTTTGGTTTGTTTTTTTTTTTGAAATATAAGCATTCTTTAACGCCAGTGGTGCCCAACCTACTGCTCGCGGGCCACATTCGGCCAGCGAAACTGATTCACGTGGCCCGTTGTTTTGTCCAATGACAATGTTACCGGTTTGGAGACAAATGTTCAGAAATTGGTTTCTGAAAACAAGCATTTAACAAAATAAACATCATATGCATTTAATAAAATAAAATGATTCTCTATGGCACGTATAAGTACTGTGGAAGTTGGACTTCACACAAAATTATAGTACAGTTGGAAAAGTGAAGCAGCTCACCCCAAATTGCTAACCTGACTGGCATAACACAACATCAAGTAATGGTAAAAACAATTAAATGTTTGTAATTTTCTTTTCCATTCCATATTCTACCATGTTATTTAGAAAATGAAATATTTTGAAATTTTAAGTTTGTTCTGGCCCGCGAGAATGATTCTAATATGAGGTGCGGCCTTCGAGCAGAAAGAGGTTGAGCCCCTGGGCCCGATTAAAGTATCGAGGGGCCCTAGGCCAAACACTTCTTTGGGGTCCCAACTATAGTCAAACCTTGCAGTTTCAGCCATTAACTGAAACAATTTTAGTCAACTGGGCCCTTGAAGAGCGTGGACCACGGCTTAGCTGGCCTATTCCGGTAATCAGGCCTTGTTGAGCACCACTGTTCTAGACGTACTTTATGGTTTTACTGACATAAATGCATATTAAGATATTAATCACGACATTAAACATCATAGAAAAGCATCCATTGAAAGTGGATCAGGTTGCATATGCAATGAGTGCGTTGACACGTGTGTATAGTCAAATGAATGTATGGCTCAGAAATGTCTATGGGAGTCGGAGGGCCGGCAGAGTAATTTTCTTCGTCTTCTGCTCGTTCTTCTTTTGTTCTTTCTGGATGGTTGAAAATAATTCTTCCGTGACTTAGAAAGGCTTCTATCGCTTCCTCGGGCTCGAAAACGAAGGGTAAATCGCTTTTAATCGCGTAAGACTCACAAAGTTCGTCAAAAGCTTTGGACTGTTCTGGCGTGAAATAGTTTTTCCAATCGCCAATTATGCCTACAATGGAAGAAAAAAAAAGAGATCTGTTAATATTTAGCTTCGTAGTTTTCAAAGTTTTTTTTAAAGAGGTTCAGTTTTTCTTATGCATTTGTATGATATTACTTCGTTTGCCAAACAGGCTGTAATTCCATTTGAAGGGGCAAGTGGATAAAGGTGACAAGTGACATTTGAATTTCGCCGATTTACACAAATTCAAATTTGTGTGTTCAATTGTGTTAACTCACAAACACAATTGAAAGTGCAAGTGAATAAAGTGTGACAATTTTTTAAACTTCTAGAAAAAGCTTTCATAGAAAAAAATATTACCTTATCAATTTCATCCATGATAAAAAGTAAGTTTTTCCAGAATTGTCACAAATCACCTTTATCCACTAGCCCCTTCATTTGTATTTCCTTGGGTGTATCATATTAGTGGACTCTCAGTCAGGCTCGTTGTTTCAAATTTTTACAGGGGGGGGGGGGGCAAAGGGTGTATACATGCTCAGTGAATATTGAATCGAAAATTAAAAAAAGCATCCCCCCCCACGTATTTGTAAATGCATTAAATTCTCAAACCACCGGGCGAGGGGGGGAGGGGGTATTAGCCTCCCTCAGCCCCCTTAATGACGAGCCTACTCTTGATAACAGCAAACAGCATAAATTATAATTAATTTTTTTATAAAAAAATTAGAAATTTAATTTGTTTAACCTCTTTTTGTTATTCCTTCAACGGAATTAATTACCCCATCTTTTTTGCACAAAACCGGCAGCCCTGTTATGACTTGCAGTTTCGTCCTTGTTATGGACTCATCAGTCATCAGGCTGGAATAGTTAATAATTATTGGAGACAGATGCTCTTTCATTGAAAATGAAATTTCCGACAAAATGATACCCAAAACTGATGTAGCATACCACAAAGGCGAAATTGCAGTCTCTTGATGTCATAACCCGGCTCCTGGGATTTTCCATGAAATTCTGTATTAGCCTCCTCAGCTCCCCTAATGACGGGCCTACTCTTGATAACAGCAAACAGCATACCGTGAATATCTATCTGCCTCTGCTGATAAGGTGTTTTTTATGCAATAGTATATTGTTGTATTATTTTTGAAGCTTATAATTATTTTTTTTATAAATGCTGATACTGCTTACTGCTGATTATTTCATCCTTGATTTTTGTTTTTTTGCGTTTATTCGACATGATTTTCAAAAATCTCGAACTTATCTTGATTATGTCTTTTTCTAACGTTGATTGTGTGTGTGTGTGTGTGTTTTATTGAAAGTTAAACAATACTGAGGTTTTCACATGTACTATACCTACACAACATCTAACGAGAAGAGGCACTAGGCAGCATTAAAAGTGTTTTGAGAAATTAAAAAGAGAGAGAGAGAAAGAAAAAAAAACAGTCGCAGTGTTTCAATAATGTTTCTAAATTTTCCTACTCGTCAGCAAATTTTAATTATTCAGGGGAGGTTACAGAGACCTTCCACTAAAGCGCCTTTGCTCACTGTGTGCAGTACTCGAGTACAATTAAACTGGTGAAGCTTATCACAAGCATGATGATTACAGCTAACATTTTGTAAGATTATTAAATGGTGAACTTTAATTTCGATAAGTGTAGTGAAAGAATGAAGGAACAGTAGTCCTAACATGCTAGGGAACACACCGCTATTTATTTTATTAGCTGTAGTAGTATATTACTTTGGAATTTCATTGCCAATTTTAAAACACGTATAGTTCCTTTTCAATCAACTTTTTATTTGAATTAATACGAAAAGATAGTTTAAAAAAGAAAATCATGGAGAATGAACTAACCTTTTCGCATGAATTTTGACTTGGACGTATCAAAAAGATCAGCTATAGGCAGAACTTCTCTGTTGACCATCTTATTTGTTTTCATACTTTCAAACGTGCAGTGGTCAACTATAGTATCGATTGCCTCATCGTTCAGAGGTTTTTCAAGAAATTCACACAATCTCGTAACCATTCCTCGTAAGTCCTAAAAAAATAAAAGTTATTATAGCTATTAACATAACATTAAGTTCATCATTTTTTAAACCCTCATGCTTTATTTAAGAAATAAGTGTTTTTTCCGCATTCATGTTCTAAATATGTCAAATCTTTCTCGTTAGAATATGCTTCGATAAATTACTCATTTAATTAAAATCTTATTTCCGAAACCAGAAGTAAGATTTTAATTAAATAAGTGATTTATCATTTTCTTTACTTAAAACTATATCCAATTTTTGAGTTAAGATAACAAATCATTTCCTTCATTTTTTTCTAGCATCAGGAGTTTGAAGGTTGAAAAATAAATGCATAAAATGCCATTTAATTTTTTAATGTGAAAATATGAAGAAACACATTATGATTAATTTCATATAAAAATAAATTTATCCTGAAAGTTGTACAATGAAAAAAAAAGGCTGAACTGGTTTTTCAAAATAAAAAAAGTTAAACTTATCTGCTTTAGACCTCAAGTATCAAAATCAAGTAGGGTCATTCCATGTCCAGTGATCCAAAGTTTTTTCCCTCACATTTTAGTATTTCTTTGAAATTTGGCTCATTAATTGTACCTTTCAAGGAAATCAAAAGTCCCAATTTTTAGAATTTTATCTCTTATTTTTTTATTTATAAGAGTTTTATTTTTAAAAAAACGTTCTCTTTTTCATGGATGGTTGAACATAAAATGGACCATAACTCAGCAGCAAATATAGCAGAACGATTTGGTAAATGGTATTTTAAAGTACATTAGTTGCTGTTTAATCTGATATGCACCATGACGAATTTTCTAAAAAGATTATTTAAAAGAATGAAGTTTAAATTTAAAATTTAAATTTCTCGAAAATGTTTGTGTATTTTACCTTTGTTTGTGCAAAATTTTAAGTTGGGATCTCAATGAAATCATATTTTTATGAATTTTTTAATTGAATTTGACAGGAAAAAAATAATATTTTTCAGATTCTATTTATTTAAATATGAAGTTCTCTAGCTGGTGATAGTCCAAAAAGGAGGAATTAAAGATGAATACGCTTGAAGTGAGCTGGCATGAACTTGTGGATAGGTCACCCCTCCACCCCCTCCTCGGCACAACCACTTTTTTTTCTTTTCAAAACTGCTGAAAATGTAAAAAACTAAAAAAAAAAAAAAAAATCTTTGAAACAAAATGAATAGTGAACTTACTGAAGTTGGTAAATGTTCTTCGTTATAATAAGAGGAAGTACCCCCCCCCCCCACCTAAATATATCATTAACACCATACTAATATGACGCCTCACCTGGGGATTGAAATGAGGATTATTTTTACCCTTTAAAGTTTTTTTTTTTTTTCAGACGAAGTGCTTCTTTTTCGATCTGAACTTCACAAAGTGTACTTCCATTCAATATCTGAAATGGAAAGTTATGATTCACTTCAAACCCTACCCCAGCAACAACCTTCAATTTTGGAGGGAGAAAAGAAATGGCCACAAGATTATAACAAACAGCAAAATAGCAGTTTCTCCTTGTTCTCATAATGTTTTCCATTCTTTTCGTACAAAACTTAAAAGAAATCAAATTATCAGATCATATGTCCGTCTCTGTAACTGTCTTTAAACTGTCTTAATTTAAATTTTCATTAAATCGAGGGACTTCCTTAAAATGGTTAGCATGAGCATCAGAATGTGGATACTGCTAACATAATATATGTAAACCTACATGTCTGTTATAGCACTACCACTTTAAAAAGTATATTAAAAAAAAAAAAAAACTCAATAAAAATGTTTTTTTTTTTTTTTTAGATAGGAAAGAAAAAAATAGGTGCATTTAATTTATTTTTAACAAAGTGTGATAATATAAAAGATTCAAGGGAATAAAATTACTGTATTTTTCGCCGTATAAGACGCACTTTTTTCTTCCCAAAATCGGGGGGGGGGGGGGAGTGCCTGCGTCTTATACGGCAAATACAACAGCCCTTTTTTTTTTTCTAGATTTGCCTCCTTTAAAATTGGGTGTGTCTTATACGGCGAAAAATACAGTACTTAAAGAAAAGTTTCATAGTTAAAAAAAACATTATTTACTTCTATATTTTGAAACACCATTTATATGAAAGCACTGATTTAAAGCTTTAAAAATTAAAAAACGAATATAACCTTTATCTTACCTAAAGAATGATTGTTGGCAATAGCAAATCGAATGCTATTTAGTTTCAGATGATTTTTTACTATTTCTATGCAATCCTTTAATTTTGTAGGACTCAGTAATTTTCCAATTCTGCTCATTCCATACAATGGACACAGCTGAAATATATAAAAAGAAAATTCAAATAAACTAAGCATTAAATGAATATTTTGAATTAAGAAGATGTTTTATCACTTTAGTAAAAAATAGAATTCAAACAAATCAGAAATTATCTGCATCACAAGTATATGTCAAACGGCTTTCTTATGGCATTCAGATACTGTAGATTCATACTTATTGGTAATCATTTGTCCAGAATAACCACAGTCAAGCTGGAGGCTGCAGACCTCTAGTTGAGATGTCCTGTTTGCAATTCTAAAAGCAGCATTCAGGGTTGGGAAAAAACGGGTTGTTTTGAAAAAAAAAAAAAAAAAAAAAACATTGTTTTTTGTTTAAACCAGGTTTTTTTTTTTTGGTATAAACAGGGTTTTTTTGGTTCAAACACTATTCTTAAGAAGAACAGCTTAATTTCCAAAAAGTCACAAAGACTTTACTCGTCAAATGTTAATATATGCTAAATATTCACATTTGTACCTAATTTCATGATGATTAATTAATTAAGAGTAAAAACTTCTACTAATGAAGAGTTTCATTTCCTCATTCGTAGAGCTTTCTATAAGGGAAATATTGTTTGAAAATCTTAAGTAGTAAAAAATTATACTTAAATAGACCTGGGCATAAATAAATATTAAAACAATTTATCATGATTATTAAGACATAATTACAAATAATTGAGAACAAATTTTGCAAATTATTTCCTTATAACAATATACTTTATACGATAATTTATTCTTAAACACAGAAAGCATTTTGCAGTATCAACAAATGAATCACACAAGTTCTGATGTTCCTTACATTGCTTTAAAATTCAAAATTTCAACACATATATTTTGTTTAAAGATTCAATAAACTGTACAGATCATGTGATAGTTTACCTAATGTATCAATGAGAACACTCATACCAATAGGAAAAATAAGCTTTTAGAAAATCATTATGTTTTTCATTATAAACATATTTTATTTATGTTTAATGCGTTAAGGAGCAAAATTGATTTATTTTCAAAAAAAAAAAAAAAATACTTAAAAACCTTGAATAAAAAGACAAGTTCTGAAGTCTTTTTTAATGCTATGTATTCCTTATTTTTACTACTAATTCAAATAATGAAATATTATTTTAAAACATTACAATAATAAAGACTTTGTCATAAAAATTAATGTTTATTGATTCTTATGCAATTTGTCGGGATTTCTCTTATTATATTGGGATCAAAAAACTTCTTCGAAAGGTGAAAATTTGACATTAAATTCTATTATAAAAGCACCGAGTTCCTGGGATAGTTTCTGTTTTTAAAATTTAATACATCTTTTTTCTTTATCTAACTGTACAATGGGTAACGCACATATGACAAAAATAGTGCTGTTATTAGCGCCAATTTATGCCTAATATAAGTGCTCTTGGTCTTCTTTAGTTATTTTTTTTCTCTTGTCATTGAAATATTTGCCATAACTGAGATTTATATACACTATCGATTGCATCAATGATACATAATTTATCTCCACAAATCAAGCACATTTATTAGTAAATAGTATTTTGACTGACAGATACATTTTAGGCTAATTTAAATTGTAAAAAGCTGTGAAAAAATAAATTAAAAAAAGTAAATAAAGACAACAAACTACTTGGACCTTTTTTTTTTAAATTTAATTATATGGATAAAAACTTGTGCACTTATGTAATAGAAAAGTTGCATCGATTTTTAAAAAAGAAAAAAAAACTATTTAGCAGGCATCAGCTAAAACAAAATTGGAATCCTGGGGTAACAACAACAAACAATGCCACTCTCACACTATATAAATTTCACTTTCAAGGTTTGGGCATGACCAGGGACGAACATTTTGAGACAAAATTCCAAGCAACAGTAGTAGTACTCCTTCAAGGAGTTTAACACTCAATGCAATGGTTCTGAAGGGACAATTAATCTAGAGGAAACATTCTTTTAAGTTTTCAAACACAGCTTTTGTACGTGTAGAAAAATAGGTAACAAACTTGCATATGGTGTGGACATGAAAATGATAAACTCTAAAAAGTACTGAGTTAAACTAACAAGGAGACCTTACGGTCTCGGAAATTCAGATCGGGATGAGATTTGGCAGATTAGTAGTACCCCTTAAGGGTACTCTCAGGGTAAAATAATAAAGCGCACTAGCCATAAAATTCCGAGAAAATCGCCTTTCAAGTTTTGCACACAGTCATATACTATTTAAGTCTAGCTGTGTATATCGCCTGGGTGGCTTAGTCGGTAGAACGCTCGACTTCTAATCTTTAGTCCCGGGTTCAATTCCACTGCTCCTGTATTTTTTCTTTCTTTTTTGTGAATTTGGTGGCTTATTCGGCAGAGTGCTGGGCTTCCAAGCCGGGGACCAGGGTTGGATACCGTCAGAAGATTTTTTTTAATTAATTTATAAAGTGATTGTTACAGCAAAATTGAAATTTGATTGGCGGTAATACTAGAAAAAAATATGTGATGTATTTGAAATTATAGTACATTAAAACTCTATTCACTATTCACACAAATGAGAGATAACACATTTTCAGATATTATAAACTATGACAAAGTAAATAATTTTTGAAACACACATAATCAGTTTCTGTATTTTTTTTTTATTTTATTTATTTATTTCTTTTTTTCTAAATTTATAGAGTGACTGTTACAGCTATTTGAAATTTTAATTGAAGATAATGTGAAATTTTTAAATACTTAAAAGCATGGAGAGAAAATTGAGATAATTTAAATTGATACAAAGAAAAATTATTTTCAGCAAGGAGGCTCTCAAAATAAACTACCGCATCTTTTAATTTCCGCTTCAACATTTTATTGTGGGAAGAATTTTCATCCATTTCGTCCACGGATTTTGTTTTATCAGGGAAACTTCACTAACCGACTAGTTTGATGTGCAGTACTCCAAAAACTCTAATTATTTTTCGAGGTATAGAATGCTCCAGTCAGATACAGCGCAGACGATAAATAAATTAAATGATGCAAAGAAAGAAGAACATTGCCGACGATAAAAAATAAAAAATAAACAGTTGAATATTCAATGCAAAATACAGCAGACGATAAATTTACAAATAGCAGAATCAAAGAGCAAAACCATTCCTCTATAAGTATAGTTAGTATTTTAAAAATTTGATTACCTACTCACATGTACAATTCAACAACATAATTACTCTTCCATACAGAAACTGATTATTTGTATTGCAAAAATCATCCACTTTGTCACAGTTTATAATGTCTCAAAATGGGTTATCACTTGTTTGTGAGAATAGCAGATAGAGTTTTAATGTACTATCGTTAAAAATAAATCATATATATATATATATATATATATATATATATATATATATATATATATATATATATATATATATATATATATATATATATAGTATTACCTTTAACTAAAATTTCAAATAGCTGTAACAGTCACTTTATAAATTTAGAAAAAAAAGAAATAAATAAATAAAATAAAATAAAAAAATACAGAAACTGATTATGTGTATTGCAAAAATTATTTACTTTGACATAGTTTATTTTATCTGAAAATGTGTTATCACTCATTTGTGTGAATAGTGAATAGAGTTTTAATGTACTATAATTTCAAATACATCACATATTTTTTTTCTAGTATTACCTCCAATCAAATTTCAATTTTGCTGTAACAATCACTTTATAAATTTATTCAAAAAAAAAATCTTCTGACGGTATCTAACCCTGGTCCCCGGCTTGGAAGCCCAGCACTCTGCCGAATAAGCCACCAAATTCACAAAAAAAGAAAGAAAAAAAACTGGGGCAGTGGAATCGAACCCGGGACTAAAGATTAGAAGTCAAACGCTCTACCGACTAAGCCACCCAGGCGATACACACAGCTAGACTTAAATAGTATATGACTGTGTGCAAAACTTGAAAGGCGATTTTCTCGGAATTTTATGGCTAGTGCGCTTTATTATTTTACCCTGAGAGTACCTTAAAGGGATACTACTAGTCTGCCAAATATCATCCCGATCTGAATTTCCGAGACCGTAAGGTCTCCTTGTAAGTGAATGTTTCACCCCTCTTATGTTTCAACTTAATTTAAATGAACTTTAATCTTAAAAATTGATCACAGAAATATTAAAACTTCGTACTTAAAAAAAAGAAGAATCGAATGGAGTATATTCATTAGAAACCATTTTCAAAGCCCTTTGAAGATTATCTGCACTACTACTCTCAAAAAAATAATCAAAATTACAAAATATTATGAGCGAGGATCACTTTCATGCATTTGCAGTTTGTTTAATGTGCAGAGATGAAAGTTTAGAAGACACTCAAAATTTAATGAGTGACCTTTTTGCCACTCATAAAGTAGACATGCTCATTCAAATTTTAATTAGCAGACCTTAAAAAACTTGCTCGCATTTTAAATGCTTCGTAATTTGAAAAATACATTAATCCTTGCTATATCAAGCTTGTTGGAAGACAACAAAAAAGTGCAGTACATCTAAAAATACAATACAACCAAGGTCCTAAAAACTAACGATTCAATTAATGTACAAATAAATGGTATGTTATCAACAAAAAGATTAATTTATTAGCATATTAGGATGATTTTTTTAATAAAAACAAAGAAAATCACATACCAATTTTTTTAAAAAAATAATTGTTAAGATATATAGTTTTATTCATTGAAAGTGAAATGAATTAAGTGTACTGAAAATATGTTTTTTGTTTTCATTGAGCAAGATAAGAAAATACTTCTCTGAGACATGTAATATTTTTTTCTATGATGTCTAATGCAAAGCAACATTTTTTAGTATAGTTTTTCAGGAGACAAAAGAAAGGCGAGATATATATCCGAATAAAAGATATACCGAGAAGTGATGTAACAATTGGGAACTGTATTATAATTGCCAAAACATGATAAACAAATTAAAAATTACGAGCATGAGCTTGCGTAAGCTATTGATACATAGAAGAGTCATCATTTATACTACATTTAAATGACTAAAAGAAATGTTTTAAGATTTGTTAAACTTAGAGTATCATTTAAAATCCCATAAACTGTTAATTTAAGTGACATAATTTTACAGTGATATCTGAATAAATTGAACTAAAACTTATTTTATGTTTCCAAGTATTAGTTTATTAATTACTCTTCCCTCTTCTTTTGAATTCGTGCAAACATTATAAGAAAAATATTTGATAGCATCAGGCCCATCAATTAAAATAGAGTACAAGCCGTCACTGTTCAAAAATGAATTTCCCACACTGCTCGTCCACTTGTTGGTACATATCTTTTCAAATCTAGAAGCACTTTTTAAAACTATTTTACCCTATTACTGCTGATTGAACAAGTTAATTTCAAAAGAGTAGTTAACAATAAAACCATGGCAGAATGGAAAATAGAATATTCTACTGCATATAATCTTTAAGATTTTCACTAAATAAAATAGTGAAATCATTCTTGTTGAAGTAATTTTCAAGTATACTAAAATTTCATAAACTTACTGAACTCAGTTCGGTGACAGAAATAGTAGACAGTAACTTTTTGCTCTGTAGAATGTTTAAAACAGCCTTCACAGAAGTTTTGTTGGCTAAAATTTCAACATGTTCAGCTCTGTCACTTGTTCTAGAACTGAGACAAAATTAATAAATTTGAAAAAATAAAAAGAAATTATTATTTCAATCAAACATGAAATTATTTTCAATGGTACTTACCAGGTTACGTCTACAGTTGATAAATGACTTAACTCTACATTAATTTTTTCAGAGATTGGTGAAGAGAATTCTATCTTATTTGAATAATCAGGCTGGACATCAGAATGGATTTGCTTAATAGGTTGAGAATGTGATAAATCTGAAAAGATTTTTGAAGTTACTTTCTAAAAAAAGCTTCAAGTTTCGAATACTATTTTTAAGTCATGTTTTTGTAAATTCCAATTGCAATAAAAGTTTCAAAGCTAACATAGAACCAATATGTGAATTAAGAACATAAAATTACTTAAGAGGAACAAGTTTTTTTTTTCCTTTTTTCAAACAAAGCAAATTTTAAGTGATCAAAAGGAAAATTTTTCACACCACCAAAAAAGAAAAAAAAAAAAAAAAACATTCAATCAATCACTAAAAGCGGTTTTGCAGCATTTGATAATAACAATGTAAAAGGTTGCCACACCAATTGGAGTGCCAAAACACACCAATTGGAGATAATAATTTGAAAAAAAAAAAATGCAGCCCATAATTTATTTTTTAAACATCTCAAAGCGAAACAGCTAATAAAAGATTCTTAGGCAGCAACAGGATGTTTTCAAACTCTATTCCACACAGGAAAAAATTTGACAGCAACCTTGTATTTTCTTGAAAGCAGAACAAATGCAGCCAGAGGCCCAAGAAGACTTTAAGCTACCACTGAATACTTCCATAAAGAAACTACAAAAATGTTTAAACTAATCAAAATACTGAAGCAAAAACCCTATACATACTAGCATATACATAGAGCAATTTAGTATATTAAAAAAAAAAAAGTTTTGTGAGCAAAAGAAAACTTCCGACATTTTTATCAGATATAGTTTTGAAATGCAAAAATTTTTATATAGTCAAAACCTTTTAAAAAAGCCTTAAAGGAACAAATACAGAAATAGTTTGACACAATTTTATATTAACTGATCATTAATTTAAGACAACAGAAAAAATACTAATGGCAAGAAAAGTGTTAGATAAGGCAGATTCCAGAATTTTTTGGTGACATGGAAATCAGTGCTCGCTTTTAAAAAAATAAATGTTATAAGGCTACAAGAAATTCAAAATCACGTCTTTGACATGCAATCAGAATGAAAAGGGAACAAAAAGTTGCAGTCATGAAAACCAACTCCTGACAAAAATTGTAATTGAAAAACAAAACCTTTACAAAAAAATCTCAATCCCAATGATGTAACTTTTTCACAAAAATACAAGAAAAATGCACATTTCTGATCCAAAACATGCTTATAGAATTTCATTTTCAAGATTTAAAAAAAAAATCTGGTATGGAACCCACACTACTTCTTTTTACGTGTAAATTTCTTAGTAGTTTCTTAGTAGTTAAGTGTTAAAAAAAGTTCTTGGAGTGAGCAAGGTAACAATTCAAATATTTACTCCTTTAATCTGCCACGAAACAATGCAAATAATATTTTACAATGGTTAATTTTCTAAACATTGCTGATTTTAAGATCATTCAGTGAATTTTTCGCAAAATATCGCCAATAGCGCCAAGTTGAACCCAAATTTAAAAAATAATTTGTTCGCCAAATTTGTCTCCAACTTGGCGATATGTCGCCAAGTTGGCGTCAAACACTTGGCGACCAAAAGCTTGGCGACATATCGCCAAGTGGTAGCGCCAATTCATATCACTTGAGTCTGCATTGAAATTAACACTGATTTGCCCCAAAGAAGGGGCAAAACACCCCCTTGGGAACATTTGAATGCAACCACAAGGGGAGGTGCACAACTAGACTATCCTCAAAGCCTACATACCAAGCTAGAAGCTTCTACGGCATATAGTTTTTGAGTTATGCGACCCACATACATACATACGCACACACGTACATTTAGACGTCACGAGAAAACTCGTCGTAATTAACTCGGGGGTGGTTAAAAAGGATTTTTCGGCTGCTTATATGTTGCTAGGTACATATACACATGCTGACAGGTCGAAAAAACTACTGAACATTCGTTTAGGGGTGAGCAAAATCAAAATTTAGACTCAAATTTGAGTGATTTTTTTTTTTCGCGATCACAATACTTCCTTTTTTACGTAAAAGGAAGTCAAAAACAAGGCAAATCATTTTAGATTATCTTTTTTTTTTAATAGTTTTGTGTTAACAATTTTGTTTGAAGTAGATATGAATAGATTTGAGTGAGAAGCCTTACCAAAACAGTTTATTAACCAGTCATTGACACCATTCTTAACTGCATCACAAGCTGTATGAGGAGAATAGACTGCAATAGAATTTTTAATGCATTCCATAACAATGCGATCCTTCCAATTAGATAGCCCTAATGATTTCATTGGAGCAAAAATTGTTGGATGATATGATATTATAAGATTAGCATTTGATGATAATGCTTCCATCATTACATTCTCAGTCAAATCATTAGTAAATAACACCGTAGATATCTGAAAATGAAATAAAGTATCATAAATAAAATTGAGCTCTGCAAGTTATAAAAAAAAAGGTTTGATTTTGACAACACTTGCATAAAATATGTTTTAAAACTAAGGCTGCAGCCAAAGAGAGTTGAAAATTTAAATACTTCTTGAAATTTATTATCAACTTTTCAAAAAACTAAATAATATTGGTTGAGTTTCTCCCTTTTTCTTTGCTTCACAATTTACAATAATAGTGATAATAATATAAAATGAACATTATCCATGAATGATCCAAATAATCATATTTTGGGAAATAATGACTTAAAATAGTGTGTAGAAATTTCGGGAAAGAAATGAAGAGACCTCTTTATAAATCTTTTTTTTTTTTTTGCCTAGACTCTTCATTAGAACTAGGGAAGCACTGAATACCATATTTTGCGAGAATACGTAACATTTGGTTAAAATTTCAACTGATGTGTGTATGCATGTACTTTTGTTTGTATATATGTATGTAAAACTAAAAAGTGAAAAAAAAAAAAGCTGTTTCAAAGTTTCAATCCTGTTGTTTCATAATTTTTATTTTTTTCTTTCATTATTTCATAATTATTCATTATGTGATGTTTTAAAATTACTTATTTTTAAATCATGTATATATGATCAAATATGTTCTTTGACAGAAGTCTTGTTTAGGAACTCATTGCTGACATTCGGGTAAAAACTTGTTGCTACAATAGCAGGGCCTATCCTAGCAGGTGCGCAGCTCGTGCACTGCACGAGGGCGGACAAAGCAAGGGGTGGCCGCAGGCCGCATGTAGTATTTTTTCTACAGAAAGTTTTTTCGAAAAAAGGTATTAAAGCATTCCCGAACAAAAAAAAACAAATAACTAAATAAAAATTGCCAGAAGAAAAAGAATGATGAGGGGCCTGCTGAAAAAATAAAAATCAGCTTCAATAATTAAATTGTAGATAGATTTTTTTTTTAGTGACATGGGCCTGTCCAGATGGAAGCTAGGGAGAGCTCAGCTGCCCCCACCACGCCCCCATCCTCCAAAGTATAAAGTATTTTAAACAAAAAGAAAAATATATTAAAATGTGATTTATTGACGTTTGCTTCAATCTTTTGTGCCAGATTTTGAAATTGTCAATTTTTGAAAAAGACAAAGTCATTAGCGTTTAATTGAGTTGGCTTACCTTCGCAATATCGCTATGAAGGTAACGTAATGTATTACAACACACACAAAAAAAAGTACTTCTCTTTTCGTCTTTTCCAAAAACTCATGACCATCTCTCCATATTGACCCTGAAAAAACTTAGCTTTAGTTAGGTGTCTATTTACGCTGATCATCCGAGAATGCTCGGGGAGAGGAGAGAAGCAAACGGTGTCATTCGCAATGCATTTTATAGGGAAAAACAACAAAATACATTATACAAGTGTGTAATTACATTGTTTCCAATATCCAAGGGTGGGCAATTGACCCTCCTGATTACCCAAAAAGCGGTTCGCCCCCTTTTTAGATACCCTTGTTAAGTAACTTTAAATTCCAGGAACTTGCATAAAATCGTTGTGCGAAATAAAGATAAGACCAGAAAAAAATTGTACAGTTTACGCTGAACAGCAAAATGTTTATAACCGAGAAAAAAAATGATGGCGTGCTATTATAGAAAGAATGATTGCTGTAGTACAATTTTTAGCCGGTCAAAATTTGGCTTTCAGAGGTAGTATCACAAAGTTGTATGATAGAAGAAATGGTAATTTTTTAAAGGCTGTGGAGATGTTGGCCAAATTTTACCCAATTCTTTCAGAGCACCTTAATAATCTTAGTAAATGCAAAGATAACAAAACGCGAATTCCCCACTACTTATGACAGCATTTCTAAAATGAAATAATTCATACTATAGCTCAATCTATTCGTGATGAGGTAACACGCGTTGTAAAAAAAGCTAAATATTACGCTATAATTCTCGACTGCACACCTGATATTAGTCACACAGAGCAAATAACATTCGTAATCAGATGTGTGAACACTACTGACGGTAAGGTAGAAATCTTTGAATTTTTTCTTGTTTTTTCCCGTAATAAATACTACTGGAGAAAATCTGTACAATTTTCTATTGAAGACGTTATTCCAGTTTGCAGCTCGAGGTTCAAGACATAAGGGGTCAGGATTATGACAATGGGTCTAATATAAAGGGGAAAATATAGAACTTCAGAAACGGCTACTCGATATCAATCCTAGAGCATTATACGATATACGTGCCACGTGCGTGCATCTTATACATTGAATCTCGTCGTTAATGACTCTGCCAGCTCAAAGTGGTGAAATTTCTGGTTTTTTCGAGTTAGTACAAAAGGTGTATAATTACTTTTCTGCTTCCCCATATCGATGAGATTTACTTAAAAAACATGTGAAAGATCTAACTTGAAAACCGTTAAGTGAAACAAGATGGGAGAGTCGTATCAATGCTATTAAACCTTTAGAACAAGACCTAAAACATATTATTGCTGCTGTAAATGCTTTAATTGGAGTAGGGATGGACCGGATAGTGATTTTGCCGGATACCGGAAATCGGATATCCGGTGGCCCACCACAAGCCGGATACCGGATATCCGGAATTTTTCCGCCGGCATTGCAATCACATTGCATGTTCGCTTATCTAATATCTTTAAACGAGAAATTCTTGTACATAGATATATTATACACTGCTCGACATTAAAAATGCAACACCAAGAAGGAGTGGTCAGAAATTCATGCAAATTTTACCGTAGACGCACGTCACTGAGTTATGCAAATGGTATGAAATGCGCAGCTCTCCGACGCACGTGAAGTAAGATATAAGAGAATGAAGTTGAAAAGTGGGATATGTTCATGTTGGTTTTTCTGCCAGACTAATTATCGGAGAAATTTGGTTTTTGTCTCGAAGGATACGTGTGATAGGAGGAAATGCCACGCCGTCCTCAACGAAGACACATCCAGCATATAGACGACTTTACAAGGGGTATGGTGATCGGACTGAGAAGGGGAGGTTGGTCCATACGTCAAATTGCAGCTGATACCCACATGGATGCAAGCACTGTGCATCGGCTGTGTCGGAGATGGTTGGAAAGAGGAAATGTAGCCACATTGAGGGGTGCAGGTGCAGCCAGAGTGACGTCAGACCGCTTGGATCGACGGATTCACCGACAAGCTGTGGCGGACCCGCAAGTCACTTGTACGTCGATTCTGCAGCACGTGCAAGGTACCCTGGATGTTCCTGTGTCGACCAGAACCATTTCCCGTCGACTGGTTGCACGTGGCCTGCAATCACGGCGCCCGCTAAGAAGACTGCCATTGACCTCACAGCACAGACTCCAACGTTTGGAATGGTGCCGGACCAGAGCGACGTGGATGGCAGAATGGCAAACCGTAGTGTTCTCAGATGAATCCCGCTTCTGTTTGTCCAGCGATAGTCATCGCATACGTGTGTGGCGTCGACGTGGAGAAAGATCGAATCCGGCAGTAACTGTGGAACGCCCACAGCGCGACAACGTGGCATAATGGTTTGGGGCGCTATTGCATACAATTCCGTATCACCTCTAGTTCGTATTCGGGGCACTATGACGGCCCAACGATATGTAGATAATGTACTGCGGCCGGTGGCAATCCCCTACCTTCAGGGTCTTCCAAATGCAATTTTTCAACAGGATAACGCCCGGCCTCACAGTGCTCGAATCAACCAACATGCTCTACGAGGTGTACAGATGCTTTTCTGGCCACCATACTCTCCTGACTTGTCACCAATTGAACATGTGTGGGACGTGATTGGACGCCGTTTGCAGAACCTGCCACTGCCTCGTTCAGAGGACGAACTGTGGCAAATGGTTGAAAGGGAATGGAGTGCCATCCCTCAGGACACCATCCGCAGGCTTATTGACTCCATGCCTAGACGTGTTTCTTCGTGCATCGCTGTCCGCGGTGGTCCTACTTCTTACTGAGCCGACGCCGTCCTCGCTCTAAATTTTGCTTATTTATTTTGAAATAAATATCACTTATTGTTCCATGCTGTCTCTGTCTTCTTACCAAATTTCATCAATTTCTGACCACTCCTTCTTGGTGTTGCATTTTCAATGTCGAGCAGTGTATTTCGGATCTCGAAAACGCCTCTAACAATTTTGATAAAATTTTGTGTTTAGATAAAAGTTTTGGTTTTTGAGTTCACCTACATCGGCTTTTTTCTGAAAAAACGCGTTTTCAAAAAAAACCCCCCCGTTTTTTGTGCCTTCATTTTAAAAGTTTGAGAAGTTTTTCTTTCCCCATTTTCTTAATGATTACTATTATTGTTATTGTTTCATAGCAACCACGTTAAAAATGGATCTCATATTTAATCACATCAACGTAAATTTAAAGTTTTATGGTATTTGGCAAACGAATTTTGGCAACACATAAGATTAGTTATTGTTTTTGAAATGTTAAAGAGACCGATCAAAAGAGTCCGAATGAATGCAGACTCCCTATTCTCCAGTACGCATTTGGTTTCAATTTGTTTTAACTTTTACTTCACTTCACACTCCAGGACCCTCCGTAAATACCACAACTCGTGGTTTGACCGGGATGGGGCCCTAAAGAGCGCTCAGTTCTTTTTGAACCTGACCAATGGCCGAGTAAACCCATGGCATAGCACCCCCGCTGTGCGTATCGTTTAAATAAGGTTGTGATGATGATGTCTCCTCCAAAAATAGTTGTGTTTTTAAAAATAAATTACATCTGTTTTAAATGCGTAATTGCGACTAAGGGCTTAAAAATGCTTTTCAAGTTTATCTAAATATGTACTTGAACTTTAGAAAAAAAAACATAATTTTACAAACCTCTTTTTTTTTAACCGAGCGGGGCTCGGTCGCCAGGTACTTTATATGTAATGCAGCTTCAAAACAATAAATCAAAGTTGTTTCTTGCATCATTTCTTTAAGAACATGCTAAACATATTCAAATTAATTTTTATAGCCTCTATTTTATTGTACAGGAGCAGCGCTACATATGAAATGAAACACTAGCATATTGTGATTTCTTTCTAAGTTATGTATTTTTATCAAAAGAGACAAAACTTTAAAAGATAGAATTAAATTATTCTGTATGTACTCAAAGTTTAAACTTTTAATTATTCTTAGTTGAAATTTTAAAGCTTTTCTGTTTCAATATCATTTCAATAAGTTTCTACATAAATGATACAGTTTTTTATATTTCACCAATATTATATCCACGATAATTGATTTACAAAAAAAGAAAGAAAAAAGAAAAAAAAACTAAGCTGAGATAAAGGTTTTTTTTTTTTCAAATTTATACATATTTTATTCAAATTTTATAAATTTAAACTTCATTACAAAGTAACACATTTTCTTATTTCTAATTTTGCAATAATATGAAGCAAAATTTTGCTTTGAAATTCTTTTTTTAAGAATAATACGCAGGTAATTTTTCTAACATACAAGTTAAAGAAGAAAATATTAAAACAGGACCAGTGTGTTAAAAAATAATAATTATAATTAATATTATAACACTGTTCGACAAAAAAAAAACCTTGAAAATGCTTCTGGCATTTTGAAGGCTGATTCTTATGTAAAATGACCCCCTGAATCCGAATATGACCCCCGTTTTCCCCCATCACGTACCAATTTTTTTTAAAACGCCCCCTTTTTTTTTCATTTTTCCTTAGTTTCTGAGCTATTATATTTTTTTGGAGGGGAAAGGAGCCTTATATGCACCCCTAAATTTTTTTGGAGGTCAAGAGAGACTCAAAGTTTAAAATCATGAGCACCGAGAAAAAAATCGGGGAACTTGGGGGGGGGGGGGGCGTAGCCCCCCAAAATATTTGAAAAATCACCAAAAACGATCTTTTTATTCTAGTTTCTTTAAAAACACCTTTAAAACTTTTTTTTCGGTGCAGAACCAGAGTATAGACTCCGCTCCTATGGCTCCTGGGTCAGAAAAAATTTTCACGCTGTAAATTTTTTTTTTTAAATAAAATAATGCTCTAAAAATCGCACTTTGCACTCGAGTTTTAAATCAGGTCTTCAGCCAAAAAACAAAATTGTGGCTGATTCTTATGTCAAATGACCCCCTATTTCCAAATATGACCTCAGTTTCCCCCCTACACCTCCTCTTTCCAGAGTGCCCCCCCCCCCCAATTCAGAGTCATTTTACTAATTCGAAGGGGAAAAGTGCATTACGTAACCCGTTAACATAATTCTAAAAGGCAACAGAGGTTCAAAGTTCAAAATCATGTACATGTGTGCCAAAAATATAAACTAGGGCAATATACCCCCCCCCCCCCAAAAAAAAAAAAAAATCTTCTTTTCCTGTTTTTCTAAGAGACGTTTTAAACCTTTTTTTTTTTTTGTGAAAAATCAGAGTATTCGATTTTCTCTTTGATTAATGTGTTCGAAATTATTTCGCTTTGTAGGAAACAAATTATATTATAAAATAAAATAAAAAAAATATTTTTTTTTTTCTTGTAAGGGTGGCTCGTTGCATATCAGTCGCATCGCAGGTTCGCATGAAAGAAGACACTGTTCCGGCTGACTCTTCTGCAAAGTGACCCATTTTTCCCAAATACTATAAATTATCACTTTCACAAAAAGCCCCCCCCCCCCTACTTGTTTTTCAGTTTTCAACGGAGTTCAACGTATAGATATAAAAGTGTTAACGGTTAATGTCAAGCTTCTTTAATCTGAAAATCAAAATATTGACTCGGAAACCGTTGAAAACTGAAAAACAAGTAGGGGGGGGGGGGCTTTTTGTGAAAGTGATAATTTATAGTATTTGGGAAAAATGGGTTACTTTGCAGAAGAGTCAGCCGGAACAGTGTCTTCTTTCATGCGAACCTGCGATGCGACTGATATGCAACGAGCCACCCTTACAAGAAAAAAAATATTTATTTTATTTTATTTTATAATATAATTTGTTTCCTACAAAGCGAAATAATTTCGAACTCATTAATCAAAGAGAAAATCGAATACTCTGATTATTCAAAAAAAAAAAAAAAGGTTTAAAACGTCTCTTAGAAAAACAGGAAAAGAAGATTTTTTTTTTTTTGGGGGGGGGGGGTACATTGCCCTAGTTTATATTTTTGGCACACATGTACATGATTTTGAACTTTGAACCTCTGTTGCCTTTTAGAATTATGTTAACGGGTTACGTAATGTACTTTTCCCATCCGAATTAGTAAAATGACTCTGAATTGGGGGGGGGGGGCGCTCTGGAAAGAGGAGGTGGAGGGGGGAAACTGAGGTCATATTTGGAAATAGGGGGTCATTTGACATAAGAATCAGCCACAATTTTGTTTTTTTGGCTGAAGACCTGCTTTAAAACTCGAGTGCAAAGTGCGATTTTTAGAGCATTATTTTATTTTAAAAAAAAAAATTTACAGCGTGAAAATTTTTTCTGACCCAGGAGCCATAGGAGCGGATACTATACTCTGGTTCTGCACCGAAAAAAATGTTTTAAAGGTGTTTTTAAAGAAACTAGAATAAAAAGATCGTTTTTGGTGATTTTTCAAATATTTTGGGGGGCTACGCCCCCCCCCCAATTTCCCCGATTTTTTCTCGGTGCTCATGATTTTAAACTTTGAGTCTCTCTTGACCTCCAAAAAATTTAGGGGTGAATATAAGGCTCCTTTCCCCTCCAAAAAAATATAATAGCTCTGAAACTAAGGAAAAATGAAAAAAAAAAGGGGGGGCGTTTAAAAAAAAATTGGTACGTGATGGGGGAAAACGGGGGTCATATTCGGATTCAGGGGGTCATTTTACATAAGAATCAGTCTTCAAAATGCCAGAAGCATTTTCAAGGTTTTTTTTTTTTTGTCGAACAGTGTAATCAATGGAAAATTTTGTATAACTCCAAAAAAAAAAAAAAAAGGTAGGGTCACCCGGGGCAATTCCTGGTCAGCAAGTTTCTGGGGTAATTCCTGGTCACAGTCCTTTTTATGTCTTAATAATACTTCAGCAAAATGAAAAAAATCACAGAGGTACTCTAAACTATCTTCATTGCAATTCATTACTTAATTATGAGTTGACTGTGTATTTAGTTTGAAAAAAAAAAAAATCTTTTTAAAATCGCTTGTTAAATTTCGTAAAACAAGATTGGCCTTAGTTTTGATACATTTGTACAAAGATCGTGATCAAACTCAAACTTCTGAATATTTTTCTTTTTCGTTTTTTTGGTTGAATTAGGTACCATGTCAGTTACTGAAAAATAGTTTTGGATTTACCATTATTGTTTTGAATAATTTGCAGGAAGGCTCCAAATAATGCCCCTGGCTACTGGGGTAATTCTTAGTCAGTGGGGTAATTCCTGGTCAGTCCTTTTTTTAATATTTATGGATAATTATTTCACCTATTATTGACATATGTTATTGATTTAAACTATATGTAACTCTGTGAGACTTAACTGCAAAGTTAACTGTAACCGCAATGTAACATTCTTATCTGTTAATGATAAGTATACAATATACTGAATTTTTCTTTGTTAAATTTCATCCAATTATTTTATAAGTTTTAATAATTATTCTTAATTATACTAAGAAAAATGCTTAATTGTAACTGCATCGTACTATTCACTTAACTGTTCACCTTAACCTGTTCATAACAGACAGAAGCATGTGCTCAGTGTGTATGGTGCATGTGCACCATATTTTTTATGGACCTATTTATTAGGTAGGTGAAGATTCATTCACAACAGATATAAAAGCTGTAGCTATTGCATACAAAGTGTATAAAAAGTATTTTGGCTAAGTTTTATTAAGTAAAGCTATTATGTTGAAAACAATTGCATTCTTCCTTAAAAAAACTAAATACAGTGTTTAATTAGCTATATATATAAATAAATTCTTTATATAATTAGTTTAATAACTTGTATTAATAATGTGCTTACAAAATGTATGCATTTTCATCAATCATTTGAGTGACCAATAATTGCCCCGTAAGTGGCCAAGAATTACCCCATCTCTGGGGTAATTCCTGGTCACTAATTAACGACAATTACTCAAGTTCATTATGTATTGTTGGTAGCATGAATATTTTATTCGATGGACATCCCAATGTGCTTCCTCCATACCAAAATTTGTAACTCTAACTTAGATAGATTTTGTGATAATTGGATGTTAATGCTTTTTGACCAGGAATTACCCCAGGTGACCCTACATATTTTCTGAAGATTCAAATCAGCAGCTTAAATATATTTTTAAGAGTTATGCTAAAGTTGTTCACTTTTTAAAAAACAAATGAGTAAACTTATACTTAAATAATCAACTTGAAATTTTACTTTAGTTTTCCAAAAAATTAAGATACACTTTCTTAAAAGTAGCAAATTATCATTTTAAATACATTAAGAGTCATGCTAAACACATTCACTTTTTTAAAAACAAATTAATAAACTAATTCTTAAACAATCACCTCGAAATTCAACTTCATTTTGAAAAAATAAAGATACATTCTTGGATGCAAATGCTATATTTATGGGTTATTCCATCTAAAATGAGGCAAATCATGTCTGAAATTGTCGAGTTAAGTTTATCAAATAAAGTAATTTTCACCAACTAATCGTTGTTTTAAAAATTATTCTGTTTATTTGTGCCCAATAAAGTGTAAATGGCTTGTATATGAATCATTCATTAAGGGTTTTGAATAGTTTGGCCAGTTTGTGTAATAGAGGAGACAAATGAGGTTTGAAAAATGTATTTCTAATCGTAAAATAAAGAAAAGTTAATTACAGAACGAGCATAAAATGAACTAAACGTCCTCTGCAATTTCAAGAAAAAAATATTTTTTGCACCATTAATGCGACTGTAACAGAGTGGACATCCCACAGTGCAAATTAATTATCATCAGCAAAGAATTTTAGGCTTATCTTAGTTGCTGACTATATAATTCAATGTATCAAAGTAATCACAGCAGATACATTACTTGTACTTCTTTAAAAAAATATCACATTGAATGCAATTGCTTATTTTATTTCTGAAAAGCTTGTAACAGAGTGGACAGTTTGAAACATAAAAAATCTAGGAACAAAGATAAATAACTCAAGCAGAACACTTCGTTTTTTAAAGGTTGTAAAATGGTTATTAACGTTCTAACAACCGCTTAAAAACGTTTAAAGGTTATTTATGCTACCTGGGTAAATATTTTCCAAGCTTTTTTTGTTTACATACATAAAAATCATCAGAAAGGGTGTCAGAAGCATTTTTTGTGCTGTGCATTGCAAATGATTTTGTTGTTGCATTTCAGTTTAATCTTAAATTGCATTTTAAGTACTAGTAATTTGAAGCTGGGGCAGATCATTTTTTCCTTCTTTTGCCTAAGAATTTTTTTTTCTTTTTTGAGTCTTTTATAAATGGCTTATGCTTAAATAAGTAATATTTGGTTACACACAATTAGATGGAGACCAAATAGAAAAATACAATTAATTGGTGGTAAATATAAAAATTAATTACCAAAATTCTGAAGTATTGAGACTGATTTGTACCACTTTCGCTGAAATGACCAATATATAATTATTATTATTAAAAATTATTCTAAACATGTTCACTTCAAAAAATAAATTAATAAACTTATATCTAAATAATTAACTTAAAGTTTTACTTAAATTCCAAAAAACAAAATACACTTTCTAAAGATGTAAATTAACATTTTAAATACAGTCGAGTCTCAATAGCTCATAGTCCCAAGGGAACGGCTAACAGCTTAGAGTTATTGATAGTTCAAGTTATCAACAGTTCCTACACCTTCTTTTCAAGGATTTGGGACCAAATGAAAACTTTGAAATAAAGGTATATTTGAGTTTATAAAGCTTCGAGTTATTGAGACTTGATTGAATGTTATTGAGAGTCACGCTCAAAATGTTCTCGAGGAGTTACGGAGCGGCGTGACAGACGTGAACAGATTCTCATAGCAGAGAAATATCTTTTTCTGAAAGGAAGAGATTACAAAAAGAAAGAACGAAACAAAGTGCAAGATTCAAAATTTCTTTACACACATTCAAACTCTCTTTCAAAAAAAAAAGAAAAAAGCATGGCTAAGTTGCGACGATTCATGAGGACAGATGTTTACATTATCTAGAAGAACACTTTCACCAATGTGAGACAGGTTATTTACTGTATGTTATTTTCAATTATAATAAAGCAATAATAGTGGCAAAATAAAAAATATCTAATAACAACATCATTGGGTGTTAATAGATCGCAATTTTTGTTAGAAGTACAAAAACTAAAAATAAAAGAATTCAATAAATGAAATAATTTGAGAATTTATATTAAAAGCTACTGCGATTAATTTTTATGAACTAACGATATGATCGAAAGTTTCGAGCGCTAGCAGTCATGGCTGTAACACAGTTCCGAAACACAGTTTTAACATAATGGCGGATAATGATACGACTAGTAAGTTCAGTTTTAAAAGGAAACGGTTTTGTATGAAAATTAATGATAGTATTTTATTCTCTGAGTTAACAATGACGTTAACGTGACAGGGGCTGATACAGGAGTAAAAACAATCGCATTAAAACAAAAAGATAGAAGGAAAATGTTCAAAACGGAGAGTTGAAACGCAGTTTAAGAGCCATTATTTTGAAATTCAGACAAGGTGTTGCAGTAACATTTTTTGATTTTTCCCATTTTTTTATATATTAAAGTAGGTCATGAGAAGTGAACATTCTGGAGCTTTTGGCCTCCCAAAAAATTTCGTTCGCTCTGTAAAAATTCCCAAAGTTTGAGGTTTAGCAGCTCTTTTTCGGTAAAACGATTGAAAGACGCATTTCAGTGGGCTGTAGTTTTTTACAGAAAAACCACCTAAAGGTTATGTTTACATTTATTGATTGTACAGGGTCCGGTTATGACGGCTCCATAGTTATTTGGGTTTGTTGCTTTCTTTAGTTAAGCTGCCGCAAAGTATGGTTTTTAGACCATTTTCGCTCGACTTTAAAGTGCGTTGTTTCTCCCCAAAATTTTTTTAACAAAAACTGAAAAAGTATACTATGAAGAGAGAGAGAGAGAAAATATGTGGTGCAAAAATTGCTTGATATTACATTGCTTTAAAGAGAAAAGACTGATATTTTTCAAATGTTCAAAATTCGTGGTTTTTGGTCGCATTTAACTAAAAACAGCAACACTAGAAAAAAATACTTTTTATAGATTTAACCTACAGATGTGTATAATAACGTAAGAGAGAAAGAAGCGTCGGGACTCTTCTAGTTTTCAAGCAAATATTTTTCTTTCTTTTTTTTTTTTTTTTCTTTTGTAGCTCATTTTATGCGTTTTCTCGGATGTAAAACGTGTCCAGTATGAGGGTAAAATCAGCTGAAACTTAAGAGATATATTAATATTGATCACACACACACAACACACACACACACACACACATATATATATGTGTGTAATGTGTATGCTATGTGCACATATACACTGCCGAGAAAAAAAATATCCCAACACCAAGAAAAAATTACTGTAGAGTAATGAAATTTGGGTAATGCAATAGTCTAGTTAACATGTTTAATTGATTAAATGTACAAGATCACTGGCTAATTTAAGCTCAAAAAAATGCTGTGCAAATGTGAAATTATGTTAATTTAATAGAGGGTGTAACTTCCAGAATTTTGAAGGCAAGCCTGCAGGCGTGCATGCATTATGTCATACAGGTGCCGAATGTCACTTTGTGGTATGGAGTGCCATGCTTGTTGCACTTGTTGTGTCAATACTAGGACCGTCATTGCTGACTGTGGATGATGCTCGAGGTGCCGTCCAATGATATCCCATACGTTATTAATTGGAGACAGACCTGGTGATTTTGCAGGTGATGGTAACATGTCAGCACTCTGTAGAGCACATTGCGTTACAGCAGCGATGTGAGGGAGAGCGTTATCCTGTTGGAAAACTCCCCCTTGAATGCTACTCATGAAGGGCTGTACTACTGGTTAAATTACCAGACTGATGACAAATTTTCAGTTAGTGAGTTTGGGAATGCCACAAGAGTGCCCCTGCTGTCGTAGGAAATTGCTCCAGAGACCATGACTCCAGGTGTGGGTCCGGTGTGTCTAGGCCGTAGACGGATTGGATGCAGGCTGTCCCCTGGCCTCCTTCTGACCAATATATAGCCACCACTGGCACTAAGGCAGAATCTGTTTTCATCAAAAATTACAACAGACCTCCACTCCGACCTCCAGTGAGCTCTTTCTTGACACCACTGCCGTCGTAAACGGCAATGGTTTGCAGTTAATAGAATACTGGCTACAGGTTACCAGGCTCGGAGCTGTCCTTGAAGTGAGCAATTTCTTACCGTTCTTCGGGTCACGACGGTACCAACTGCAGCTCGAATGTCAGCCGTAGATGCAGTACGATGCGCCACAGCCGTACGAAGAATTCGGCGATCTTCCTTCTCAGTCGTGCCACGTGGCAGCTCGGAACTCGATCTTCTTGAAGTAGTAGCATCCCTTGACCATAACTTCCAATAGTCAGACACGGTAGAAACATTCCCACCAAGTCTTTCTGCAATATCGTGAAATGAAAATCCACCTTCTGGTAGCCAAATTTTACAGCCTCGTTCAAACTCGGTGGGCTGTTGATAATGACTTCTTCGTCTTCTTAAACGCATTCCTGGCTAGCAGGAACGCAATTCGTCAAATTTCACTAAAAAAAAAAAAAAAAATACTCACGAGCTTCACAACGCGCTTTTAAAACAAGCGTTATTTGCATGTTCTGAGTGACGCCAGCTGCGTCACACTTATGCGCGGAGCGCGAAATTTCAATCGATGTCATCTTTCAGTTGTATAAACACGCCTACCAAATTTCGTTTATCTAACACAAGTCTTTCTTGGTGTTGGGATTTTTTTTCCGCCAGTGTACATAGTGGCGTAGTTTGCAAAAGTATCACACAGGGCGGTAATTCGTGGTGACCCCCCCTCCCCCAACTCACACCCACTGCCGGATTTAGACTTCACGGGGCCCTTTTAAGAATGGGGCCAGCAAGAAAAAAGAAAGAAAGCTATGTCTGTTTCATCCACCCTCCCCCCGACTATGCATGTATTTTTTTACTTATATATTAACTTACAACTTTTTTGCATTGATAAAGGCGTTCCTTGTAACGCCGAAACACGTGTCTGCAGTATCCCTGCTCATTTGTGCATTCGTAACGTTGTTATTTTCTGTACATCTATAGCACAAAGGTATTTGTAAACTTTATATTAACTTATGCTTTGAATTCTTCCTTTGTGTGTGTGCAAAATACCTCCTTTTTTGCCAGCTGTAATGGGTCAGGTGCAACAGAAGAGTGATGCAAGGATCCAAAGGAAATGGGGTGCAAAATATCCCTAATTTTAAGGGATCTGGGGTTTCTAACCTGGAAATTTTGGTTAAAAATATATACATAAAATTCTGCAATTTGAGGCTTTATATAAGGGCTTGCTACTTGGTATAACAAGAATATCGGCGAAAATAAGCAAACAACTTTTTTTATGGTTTTCGATTCTTTCATATTAAGAACAATAAAAATAAAAATTCATTTTGATCGTCGCGATTGATTTTTCCTTTTTTAATCTAATTTTAGACCTTCACTTCACAAGCGGTTGGAAATATCCGAAGTTTTGGATGTCTGGTATTCGGATTTCTGAGTATTTTCTTACAAAAAAACTTCCAAAAATCTGAATTCTGGATTAAATAAACAGTCAGATATAAACCATGTAGGTCACAAAACATTCTCAAACAGTGGCTGATTTACCATGTCATAACTGTGGAGCGCCCCCACGACATGCGGGTCCAGAATGAAAATTCAATAGGCTCCTGAAAAATAGTGTACATAATTCTATTTAGCACTACTGAACCCAGAGAAATGCACTGCAACGGACCCTCAAACGTGTAAATTCGCAACTGGTCAATTCCACGATAAGGTCAACCAGATGATCGAATTTTCAAAATTAATATTTTTAAACAAACAAGGTATCATTTTAAAGGTGAAGAGTTGAATGTTTTTAAATATTTGTTTAAAATTTGATACCTTCAGTTTTAAATAAGTTACAAGATGTTAAACTAAGGCCAAGATTTTGAGCATTTTCAATCCACATTTGGTGACTCTCGAAGAAGCTCTGTTATTTCTCAAAAATGCAAACTAATATTGTGAATTTCAATGAATAACAATGTAAATATACAATGCACAGCAGATAATGTTGAAAAGATGGGCAAAAATGCAATTAATTTTGATTTGTGAAGGAATTTCCACAGGGCACTTTAACTGTTTTACGTCCGACACCAAAATGCGCAAATGTTTATGCTGAGCGTATAATTTTAAAGCTACATACACATTTTTGTATACAAAGCAAGATTTTCAATCTCATGGATGTAACCTATTTTAATTTTGTAGTTATTGAATAATTCTCATTGAAATCTGGGTGTCAGACGTAAAATATTTTTTTACGTCCGACACTTTTACAATCCCTAAACTACACTTGTTTTCAACAATGATTTTCCATATTTTGCCTTTAATTACAAAACTGAAATAGAGCATACAAAAAAAAGAGAACTTTTTATAAATTTATTGTATGTGCATGTACTTGTGATTTTACTTAGCAAAACTTAAATTTTTTTTCGTATGATTTTTTAAAGTTTTTTTTTTCGTAACAGATTTATTTACCTTAAAACAATTTAGACGCATTACAATTCAATTATGGATTGACATCATGGTTGAAAGCCAATGGTTTTGGAATATAATCCGGACCACGGCTGCACCCAAACACTTTTCATTCTTTTGGTTGTCACTGTCAGTCAGTTTCAATTTTGAATTTAAAAGAAACAAAAGGTAGAATTAAAAATAAAGGGTATGTAAAAGCTGAAAATAGTACTTTTTTGAAATGAGAGAGTTGATTCATTTTTTCCTTCAATAAATAGCAAAAAATATGAATAAGAAACTTTGAAACCAGCTATTTTACTAAAATACTTTTGTAGAATCCAAAACCAAATTTGTAAAATTAATAAAAAATAACAAGTTTAAATTTTCATAAAAATTGTTTTAGACTCTTATAAACTGGTTGAGATTAGTGAATGATAAATTCAGTGAATAAAAATGCATAATTAAATTTTTAGTTAAAACTTTTCCTTCAATAGCTGTTACGGACTTTACTATCATAATTTTCTCCGTTTTAGTTTTAAGAGAATACACTTTTTGATTAAAATTATTAGCTGATTTAGAAATGAGTATTTATCTATCTCAAGTACCAGTTTTGGCATAAAAATTAATTCAAGTACTAAGTAAAATTCAATGTTGAGTTCATAACGATTTAAATTGTATTTTTAGAGAACAGTTAAAGTTTGATGTATCATTTTAAGTGTAAAAAATATTCTATGTGACCCTTGAGCAAAAGTTAAGCTTATAATCATTGAGATATTTACATTTAAGAGCAATATTTTACGTCCAATGTGAACAGTTTACGTCCGACATCGAAAATTTACGTCCAACACAAAGGTAAAAATGTTCTCTAACTAATTTTATCTTTAATTATATAATTTAAAAGCTGTGAAATATGCTTCACTCATGAGTATTCTTTTGAATAGAGTTGTTTTTAAAATTAAAATGCAAGCCAATTCGCAGACTTTCTATACTTTTTAATCGAGGTATCAATTTCACTATTTGTGCACTTACGTCCGACACCAATTCTTTAAACTACAGTGAACTCGCACTTATACACAGCCTCATTTACGCGCCTTTTTCACTTATACAAAGATTTTAAATGGACCCAGCACATTCCATAACAAAATAATGATAGTATCATTCGTTTATGCGTCGCTCTAAAGATAAATATTTCACTTATGCGCCGAATTTTCCTTAAAATGTAAATATATATATATATATACATATATATATATATATATATATATATATATATATTTTCTTTGAGGCATTTTTTCCGCATGAACTAGAGTTCGGAGAGAGACAATTGCATATTATGGATCGTTTTAAAGGGAGCAGTTTGTAATTAGGTATGCCCACAATTTTTGTTTTTTCTTTGTCATTGTAGTTACGTTACAGTAATTGCCAAACCGTACAGTAATATGTCCCTTGCCTATAGAAACATTCTTATTCATTCTCTCATTAGAACCTATGTTGCGTTTTAGTCCTTTAAATAGGCTTGTTCACTTATACGTCTCTCTCACTTATGCACCTTTTTCGGTTTGTCCCTTGGGCCGGCGCATAAGTGAGAGTTCACTGTAGTTTAATTTTTACTTTAGGGATTCAAATTTGACAATTAACGTTACTTCATATTCTGTTTGATTCAGTAAGTATTTTGAGCACCAATTTAATGATTTTAAGTTTATGTTTGGTAAATGGAATTAAAACTAAAAATTTTTTCTTCATTTTTTACGTCCGACACCATGGAATTGCCAAACTGATCTCAAGCAATGATTTACAGAAACATGAGAGCCCTGCTTTTACATTATTGATGCAGGATGTAGCAGGGAGATGAATTCGGCACCCTTCCCCTTGAATTTGTTAAAATTTTTAAAATTCACGGTTACTACATTTTTTCAAATTTTCAAGGTTTTTAAGAAACACTTGAAAATTTTTTTTTTTTTTAGCATTTATCATTTTTATTGATGAATCATGCAATATTTTGGCAGTTGGGGGCTCCTAAGGAAGCGGGGCCATAATCTGCAGCTTGCTTGGCTTGTACGTAAATCCAGCCCTGTATGTATGTATGTATATCGCATAACTCAAAAACGGTATGCCGTAGAAGCTTCTAGTTTGGTATGTAGGTTGTATAGCCCCTTCATCTCCCATGCCCTTCAATTTTCATAAAATTAGGTCTTTTTTTTGTCAGCTATTAAACGATCCCTTTAAAACCCTCTATTCGTAGGCCGCGAACGCAGGCCCCTTAAAAAAAAACTCAAATGACAGAAATTTGGTGCCCCCTTTTATTGGGGACCACCCGGGCTCGGGCCTCGAATGCCCTGCCGTATATCAGTCCCTGTTAGTATGCAATACTTTTTTTTTAGTAAAATAAACAAACAAATATCGATATGAAAGTTCAAAACAATTCACCTGTGTTTCGGGTGCAGCGGGCATGGCACGAAACCACTTTCTCCACACCGGCGCGGCGGGGCTTCCATCCCCACACTCACCGGACATGCTTGTGAGCTGACTGACCCCGATCGCGCGGTCCTCTCATCGGACGGGTTTTTTACGCTCGGGCGACCGCGGCGAAAGTCAATGCCGGACCTCGCCCAGGCCCCACACTTTGTTCGATAACAATCGCTCCGCAAACGATACTAATGAGGCACTGGAATAAGAACTGTTTGATCAAGATTCCTGATGTCGGCTATGCACAGGCTGGGAACTTGATTTACACTTCTGGTTTTGTTTTCGGGTAAAAGTGTTTCTGAGGTAAAAGTATTTGATCTTTGGAGTTTTTTCCTTGTTTGAAAAAAATGAAATTTGATTCAGAACTGTTGCCGGAAGATAAAGAAGTTGGGTAGGGTGGAAGAACCTATGGCAGAGATCAGGGACGTAGCCAAGAAGTGGGTCCAGGGGGCTCCGATTCCGGACTCCGCCCTTACCAAAAATCCACTATCTTTTTAATCAATTTATATCACTTTGCAACTACAACACTTTTATGAAAGAGATATACATATTCAAGAAAAACGTTATTTTATCTCTAAATATTCCTATTAATTGGTAATTTTCCCTGCTTCCATATATATTTAGAACAGGAGAACCTCCATTGGAGCTGGGGTCATTCTGCAGATTTTCTGCATGTATTTGAAGTAAAAAGAAATGCTGCCGAAATCTGAAAAATCTCGCAAAATTTCCTGCCGAATTTTGTAAAGGCATTACATTTTTTTTCTTGCGAAAATAACGAGTTTTGATTTGAATTAGCGTCATTTTCAGAAAATTTGCGGAGTTTTGCATTTGAAGAGACCCGCGGCAACTCGAGTTGGATCATTTTTTGCAAAGACATCCCTGTACCAGTGTCACTTAAAATTAATTCATTCGTTTTTAAGTTAATTATCACATTTTAATAATCAGTTTCAATTGAATTAATATTAATTAGTTAAAATTGACAATTAGTGCTTTTGATTTAGCGTTCGTTCACCTTGGACACCCCCCTTAACAAAATTTTAGCTACGTGCCTGCGGAGATTCTCGATTGATGCTCCGTCGGACTTGGTCTATCAGCTAGACCAAAAAAAAAGTATCATTTTAGGTATAAAGCTGGGTGAACTGTCATTTTTTCCAGTTTTTTGCGTAAATTACGAATATGCCAATCCGGAAATCAAAATTAGTAGTTTTTGCACAGTAGTTGCAGAAATAAGCCTCAAAATCAGAGTTTCAGTTTTTCGCAATTGGAATGATTTTTACACAAAAAATATGTTCCAAATTATCCATTAAAAATATGTCCTTTTTTGTGCCATTGTTTTCAATGAAAAGAAAAAGAAAAAAAAAAAAAAAAAAAAAACCACGCACCTATAAATTTTATTAAAACACGTAACAATGCACCTTTCATTGGGATATTGAGTCCAATATTTTATACCTATTGGTTCACATGTGCATTGCCCACTCAAAAAAAAAAAAAAAAAAAAAAAAAACATATGCATTAGGGTGATTCAAAAAAAAATTTTTTTGTATTTCTCTGGTCTTACCCCGCAGATTTTTTACACTATTCATGAATGTAATGTATGTAAAATTTTAGCTCAATTGAATAATATTTAGAGGTCGCTCAACGCGATTGAATTCTGTTGAAAATTAGCAATTTCGAGAGTTGGACTATATAGCTTCATTACCCGAAATAATATTATTCTTCATATAAAATGGAATAACTTAAAACGTTAGTTTACTCTACTAAGTAATTAGTCAATAAAATAATAGCTCAAAGTGAGTTGTAACGATTACCCCCCCCCCCCGCTCCAAAGCTGCATTATCTCTTACCTGAGTTTGGGTAGAAAATGCAGCTGCAAGCTCGGGCTGTGGTTTCTGTTTTCTTTTCGGTTGTTTGAGGTGTAAGAGTTTATTTGGTTAAAACACCTAGCATCCACTCTAGACAGGGCCCAGTATAAGTGACAGAAAGCCACTTTGATAGTAGCTGCTACAGTACAAAGTATGGGTCAAAATGGGGAGGATTTGACAACGTCCATAAAACGGTAAATGCAAACTATTCGCTCTGAATTGGCCGTAAACTTACAAAAGTCGTTTAAATCTAGGACTTCCTTTGATAATTCACTGGAACGAAACACTTATGAAAAATATATTGAGAAAATGAAGGATGATCGGCGGGTTTCATACCAGTATTAGTATCAGGACCACAAGCATTGATGATTTACTTCTGGGTTCTAGTAAATTAGTCAAGCATTGGAATTGCTGCGGAAAATGCTGCTATACGATAACCAGTTAGATAAATGGGAACTTACTGAGCTCGTACGTGGTATGTGTTTCAATACGACATGCATTGCCGGTACTAAAGTTGGAGCATGTTTGAACTTGGGGAAAAAAAACTAGGGAAGCAACTTTTATACTGTGCTTTCCGCCATTATATTTTAGACATTGTGTTTTCTGTGGTATTACAACTGAAATCTATTCTACTCTTGGTCTCTCGGTATTTTAACCAATAAACCTAGGAATAGTTTGAATTGGGGTATTTGATTGCGTGCAATGTCGGATGCGATGTTCACGCAATTGCGTGGAACCATCCACTGCCATTGGATCTACAATACTGCTTTTCAAACGGTTTTAGCAATCATAGTCCAGAATAAAACATTCTAATTTTAAACCTGGAGTGAGGAACGATGAGGTTGAGGAGTTGGTAGCACATTCAGAGCAACGTGCAACTAGTAATGGAAGTTGCGTAAAGTTAACTTCTGATGACCCATGTAAAAGAAGTGTCCAAGGAAGATACTAGAGCTCAGTGCGATTTTCTTGAACAAGGTGTAAGTCTTCTCTTGGTGTAAGTTTTTGTGTCCCAGGAGTGGTCCCTCGTGTTATATCTGTGTTAAAGATTCTTTATGGCTTCAAGTTATGGATATTTCCCAACCAGTTCAAACTTGCAGCTGGACAAACAAAAGGTATTCGTAACATATGAATGTGATTTCTTTCACATTCTTATCGTTAATGGGAAAGAATATCTAAGAGCTGGGTTCCCAGTAACCCTTTTTGTGCAAGCACTAAGATATGATTTGGAATATTTTTAGTGTCCTTATTCATGTAAAGAAGAAACTCAAAATATATCAGCTGTTTGATCCCGAGCATTCGAATCTTTAAGATAGCTACCAACAAGGCTTTATACTACCAAATAAACTGAGGATTGTAAACGACAATACGGAGCGTGGCATGGCCCTTGTTGAAGCATTTGTTAAGACTATCACTAACGACGAAAAACAAAGACAGTGCCTTCTTCAAGTGGTACAGGAACACAGAAAAGGTTTCAAAGTTGCAAAAAAGTAACCTTAAAAAGTATTGCAAGAATTAATCAGCGAATTACTATATATTTAATGTATTTAAATTTGTTTTTTATATTTTTTCCGTATTTGATTAGTTTTCATACTTTTCTGCATTTCATTGGTTTTTCAGATATATAGTTCATTTTGTGATTGCAACCTTTTTTTCTTCGGAGACATAAAAAAGCAATAAAGTAACTTTATTATTATTATTATTTACGTTAGCATTTGTGCCACTATCACAAAAGTACTCCTAAATTTAAATATAGTTTACTAAAATTTTGGGCGAATAATTCGGTGTATATAAAGGGCCTAAATAAGACGGTAAGACGAATAAAAATACAAAGGCTACTTTTTTCTATTAGATATCATTTACGATCACGTTTTTGTCAATATCATGAAATTTCAAGGCGTTTGAGCGACCTCTAAATATTAATATATTTTGCCAAAATTTTGCACAAATAACACTGTTCGACAAAAAAAAAACCTTGAAAATGCTTCTGGTATTTTGAAGGCTGATTCTTATGTAAAATGACCCCCTGAATCCGAATATGACCCCCGTTTTCCCCCATCACGTCCCAATTTTTTTTAAAACGCCCCCCCTTTTTTTCATTTTTCCTTAGTTTCAGGGCTATAACATTTTATTTGGAGGGGAAAGGAGCCTTATATTCACCAATAAATTTTTTGAAGGTCAAGAGAGACTCAAAGTTTAAAATCATGAGCACCGAGAAAAAATCGGGGAACTTGGGGGGGGGGGGGCGTGGCCTCCCAAAATATTTGAAAAATCACCAAAAACGATCTTTTTATTCTAGTTTCTTTAAAAAGACCTTTAAAACATTTTTTTCGGTGCAGAACCAGAGTATAGGATCCGCTCCTATGGCTCCTGGGTCAGAAAAAATTTTAACGCTGTAAATTTTTAAAAAAAAAATAAAATAATGCTTTAAAAATCGCACTTTGCACTCGAGTTTTAAAGCAAGTCTTCAGCCAAAAAAAAAAAAAAAACAAAATTGTGGCTGATTCTTATGTCAAATGACTCCCTATTTCCAAATATGACCTCAGTTTCCCCCCTCCACCCCCTCTTTTCAGAGAGTCCCCCCCCCCCAATTCAGAGTCATTTTACTAATTCGGAGGGGAAAAGTACATTACGTAACCCGTTAACATAATTCTAAAAGGCAACAGAGGTTCAAAGTTCAAAATCATGTACATGTGTACCAAAAATATAAACTATGGCGGTGTACCCCCCCCCCCCCAAAAAAAAAAAAATCTTCTTTTCTTGTTTGTCTAAGAGACGTTTTAAACCTTTTTTTTTTTTGTGAAAAATCAGAGTATTGAATTTTCTTTTCTTTTTTTTGGGGGGGGGGGAGGGGGGAGGTATACCGCCCTAGTTTATATTTTTGGTACACATGTACATGATTTTGAACTTTGAACCTCTGTTGCCTTTTAGAATTATGTTAACGGGTTACGTAATGTACTTTTCCCCTCCGAATTAGTAAAATGACTCTGAATTGGGGGGGGGGGGACTCTCTGGAAAGAGGGGGTGGAGGAGGGAAACTGAGGTCATATTTGGAAATAGGGGGTCATTTGACATAAGAATCAGCCACAATTTTGTTTTTTTTTTGGCTGAAGACCTGCTTTAAAACTCGAGTGCAAAGTGCGATTTTTAAAGCATTATTTTATTTTTTTTTAAAAAATTTTACAGCGTGAAAATTTTTTCTGACCCAGGAGCCATAGGAGCGGATCCTATACTCTGGTTCTGCACCGAAAAAAATGTTTTAAAGGTCTTTTTAAAGAAACTAGAATAAAAAGATCGTTTTTGGTGATTTTTCAAATATTTTGGGGGGCCACGCCCCCCCAAATTCCCCGATTTTTTCTCGGTGCTCATGATTTTAAACTTTGAGTCTCTCTTGACATCCAAAAAAATTTATTGGTGAATATAAGGCTCCTTTCCCCTCCAAAAAAAATATTATAGCCCTGAAACTAAGGAAAAATGAAAAAAAAAGGGGGGCGTTTTAAAAAAAATTGGGACGTGATGGGGGAAAACGGGGGTCATATTCGGATTCAGGGGGTCATTTTACATAAGAATCAGCCTTCAAAATACCAGAAGCATTTTCAAGGTTTTTTTTTGTCGAACAGTGTAATCAGTGTATATAGTGGCACAAAATAAGAGGGTAAGACGCATAAAAATACAAAGGCTACTTTTTTCTATAGATATCATTTACGATCACGTTTTTGTCAATATCACGAAATTTCAAGGCGTTTGAGCGACCTCTAAATATTAATATATTTTGCCAAAATTTTGCACAAATAATCAGTGTATATAGTGGCACAAAATAAGAGGGTAAGACGCACAAAAATACAAAGTTTATTTTTTTCCATACATTTCTGAATCACCCTAATATGCATCAAAAGTATCCTGGTTTTTGCCCTGATATTTTTGTAATTTTGAGTTTAAACTCTTCTTTTTTTTTTTTTTCAAAGCTACTTTAAAATCTGCTAATCTCATTTCGAGTTGGGTCCACCGACATACCGGGCCTGTATTTCCAAGTAGGTTTTTATGACGATGACCTTTTGTTAGGGTTGCGTAAAGCCTCCATCTTCAAGGCGTCAAATTAAACTTAGGGGTCTCTGGGGAGTCCATCAGGGTTTTAAATTGCTGGGCAGTAGATAAAGTAGGCTACCGCCTGCGACAACAAAAGTTAGGGACGACAAACTAACCGGACTGCAAAAACAAACATGAAACACAATTATACAAAAGCAAGATTATGGGCCCGATGTTACAAGCGAGAATAAGGACAGCATATAATTCCGTTTTTGGGTCTTTAATTTCGGAAACTAATAGGGATATCCCCTGATCTTCATGTTCCTCTCTAATGGTACCAACGAAAAATATCTGGAGCGTACCCACTCCTTTGCTCCTCCTTCCGTTCCAGGGGGTGCTCTGCTCCAGGTCTGGCTTAAAATTACGGAGCGCTTTCAGGGCCAGGGCCCGATTAAGGTATCAGAAGGCTCTAGGCCAAATACTTTTTGGGGCCTCTTGTATTCAAACTTTTCAATTTCAATTATTGGCTGAAAAAAATTATTTTAGCCACAGTCTAAAGTAATTTTATCCGTTTGGGGGCTCATGAATAGTAAGGCCAACTAGGCCATTGCCTAGTTGGCCTATTCCGTAATCAGGCCCTGTTCAGGGCCCCAGCCAACCGGTTAAATCACGTGTAATGGTAAGTATTGGAGTGTGTGTATAGGGGAGGGGGAGAGATACACAAAGTTTTTGAGAGGGTTACCGAAAGCACAATGCCAACCTGTCTACCATCGCAGAGCAAGGAGAAGGAATGGATGCCGCATTTGGCTCCTTATCAAACTCGTTTTGCATTTGGCGCAATTCCCTAAATTTCACCGTTTGCTCGCTATTTTATTGTCGTGGGTGAATGATTAGCGCGCGTTAAAATAATCTTAAAAAATGAATTATTTTGATACATCCAGCGTTATACGTGACATATTGCCTAATTATTGTGTTGATGAAGAAAAAAGTAATGCAGAAATCCAAATCATTAGGACGAATCATTCAGAAAGCGAAGCCAAGAAGTTTATTCAAGATTACTGCAACGCGATGAAGAGTCAATATACAGCATACCATAGCTTGCCAAAGCCACAAAAGTACTATTTATTAATTTTGATGTATATTCCGAAAGATTTTGCTTAAGTTATGCACATAAAAATCGGTTCTGTGTGGTGATCTGAAAAATATTTAAGGATTTATTTGTGTTACATTATGAGTACTGTTGTAGAAGATTTCCAGATGAATGCAATTAATACTTTCTTTTTTAAACATAGAGTAACATCTCAGTGTTTAATCCAATAAAAGGTCTGAAATTTATCCCATTTGTTGATTGTGTAAATGTGTCATTCCGACGAAAATGGTACAAATCATGTCCGAGACTTTAGAATTTTTTAAAATCAATTTTAATTACTACCACCCATTAAGTGTATTTTTATTGGTTCTCCATTTAATTTTGTGCCATCAAGTATCAATTGATTAGGTATAATTCATTTAGAAATGACACATTTAGAAAAAAAAATTATCATTGTCGGAAGAAGGAGAAAATGACGTGTCCCAGCTTCAAATTGTTAGAATTTTAAATGTGATTTAAAATTAAACTGAAATGTAACAACAAAATAAATGACACTGCACTGCACAAAAGATGCTTCTGACACCATTTCTGCAGATTATTACGCAAATGAAAAAATGTTTTCCCAAAAAACACTATTATTTATCCATGTCCCTAGATTTTCTATGTTTCGAATTGTCCACTCTGTTACAAGCCTTTTGGAAATAAAATAAACAATTGCATTCAATCTGATATATATTTTTTAAAAATATAGGTATAGCTTGCTACATTGAATTATATCGTCAACAACCAGGGTGAGCCTCATCCTTTTCTTATGGCAGTTAATTTGAACTGTTGGATGTCCACTCTGTTACAGTCGATTTCATGATGAAAAAAAGATATTTTTTCTTGAAATTGCGGACAGACTTACAGATTTAGGCTTTTTATTCCACTTTATGCTTGTTCTGTGATTCTAACTTTTCTTTGTGATCATACAGATATTTTTAAAGGCTTATTTGTCCACTCTGTTATATGTCCACTCTGTTAGACAAAGTGATCAAAATATTTAAAATCCTTTCATAAATGAGTCATGTGCTAGTTATTTACACTTCATTATACACAAATGAATGGAAACTCAATAAAAAAAATATGATTAGTTGGTTGAAATTATTTAAATTAATAATCATAAGTAAAAAGTTTCAGACATGATTTGTACCATTTTCGTCGGAATGACCCAAATACAAGTTTAAAATATCTATAATCTGCTTGAATTAAATTTGAATCATAATATTGAGCAACATAAAATTGAGAAGACTAAGTAAATAGTTGTCGGAAAGCGTCTGTACTCAAGCTGTATTAATTTGCATTCTTATATACTATAGTATTCATTGGTTAATCACTATGTTATAGACATTATTCAGTCCTTTGATGGTTTCAAGTATACCATGCTATAATTTTGAACTGATCATTCGGAATTCCATGAAAAAGCATTGAATATTTAGTTTTTAATAATCACTATTTTATCACAAGTTTCATCAGATTTTTCGAAAATCTAATTTTGTATCGAAATGTTTATAAGTAGTTTGATTGTAATTGTATAGACAATGATTCCTTTTTCATTATAATTTATTTCCTATGACAACTGAAAATGAAAAATTCTTAAAATTAAACACATAAAAGAAATAGTAAGATTAATGTCTCGGCAGCAAGTCCTTTGATAATGTCGAGATATGCTCCCCCCCCCTCATATGGTTCATAATATTTATTTATAAGCAATCAATAATAGTTTAGCGGCTGATCACCAGCAAATATTTCCTTTGAACCAATTCTCTTCGAGTACAAATCTAAAAAAAAAGGGTGAATTAACAGTACTAGCATTCACAAACACTGAAACAGCGTACAGAACACACAAAGAAGGGTCATAAGATAAATATCTATTTAAAAATTTTTGACGCATTTGATCACTTATCATAATAAGTAGCACACATTTACTTTTATTTAAACCCAAGTAAGGGATTTTGTCGCAAGAAATGTAAAACGCTGCATAATATTTTTTGCAGAACTAAGTGGAAGTGAAATATTTATTAATAAATATGAAATTGGAAAAGTGAGTCTAACTGCACTTCAACAATTAGAATTTAGCATGTGTAAAATAAACAAATAAATATGTAAATTAATAAACTCTAATAGTATTCAATTTTAAGTTGTTCTTATGGTGGCCTGTCTAAATCGAATACGCTTGCTGTCAAATCGCGAATTTCTTAAATTATTAAATTCCTTACTTTGTAAATAAATTTCAAGAAATGTGGAAGTAAAGAAAAAAATTGACCCTATAATTCAATGCATGTTTCAGGCTTAAAATTCCAAAACGAAACACTATTTCACCATATAACGCATCCAAATTCAATTTGCACTTTTTGACATCTTAAATGTATACATTATTTTTTTAAATTCTAACATTTATAATTGTTGGATATTTATTCTTTGAATTTCGTTGAAAAGCCTTTTTTTAACCTTACCGGCAGACTTGAAATCATTTTACTAAAGTTCTGTGGAAGCGACCGACTTTTTAAATAACTCATTTCAAAGATAATAAGATGCAATTTTTTATGCAATTTGAATACTTTATGAAAATGTTTCTTTTTAAGCTGTAATTTAAAATTTTTGAAATAATGACATTTCAGAATTTTGTAAAAATATATAGGATTCAAAATATATTTTAATAAATATATTTGAAAGTTATCTGAGTTGGACCATGTAGAGACTAGTAATTAGCAAAAATTGAAAAATAGGGTCCTAAATTGCAAAATAGGGTCCTACATTACTTAGTGTAAATGCTGATCCCTTCATGGAGAAGACGTGTTCGATGTATTCAGTAAGATGCATTTAAAATCTTATAAGTACAGTACAAAACCGGGGTTTTATTCGGGAACCAAAAAACGGAAAACCAGAAAATCGGGAAATTTTGTCGATTTTCCCGTCATCTTTTAAAATACGCAATTTTGTCACTTTTTAGAAAGGAAACTTTTTTTTTTTTAAATAAATAAATAAATAAATATGAAGGGTTTCTTATGAATACCTTGTTACTCGCGAAAAGCGTAGAAAATTGTAACAAAAACAAACTTTTTGTTACTGAAAGTAAAAAGCTGAAATTAAAGGGTCACGCGGGGCAAAATTTCCGAAATATTTTCTTGAATTTCAAAGTATTCTAGTAAATAAAACATTTTCGTATTTTATTCCAGCTGTAAACTGAAGAAATAAATATTGGGTCATTCCACGTCAAATCGCCTAAGGCTATGTGCCGTCATGTCTCGGATTTTGTTCAATATTTTTACGGATAGATACCTATGAGATAAACTCAAATTATTTTTTAAAGATTTTTTGAATAAAAATTTAGGGTTGTAGAATTTTTTGAAATTTTGATTTTTTCAGAATCTTTGCTTTTTTATTTTTGGTATGCATTTTGAAAAAGCTCTATAACTTCTTCATTTTTCATTCAATTAAGCCAGTTTACGTATCATTTTAAAGCTAATTATTTTCTCCTTCAATATTAGTGACAAAAATGAGATTGTGAAAAATAGAATTTTGCCAATGGTCGTCTGAAGTCAGATTTTGTGTTTTTTCAATTGGTATGTTCAATAGGTCATATCTCCGGAGTACCAACTAAGAACTGCCCAATTTTTTTTTTCAGTAATGACAACATCATATACTTTTTATGTATAAAAAATTAGGAGGGTGTTTTTCGTTGTTTTGGAATAAAAAATTCAAGTGTGTTTTTTCAGTTGGTATGATCAATAGGTCATATCTCCGGACTACCAACTAAGAACTGCACGCCACTTTTTTTCTGTTATGACAACATCATACCCTTTTTATGTATAAAAAAATGGGAGGTTGCTTTTTGTAGTTTTGGAATAAAAAAATCAAACGTGTTTTTTCAGTTGGTATGATCAATAGGTCATATCTCCGGATTACCAGTTAACAACTGCGCCAATTTTTTTTCTATAATGAAAACATCATAATGTTTTTTATGATCAAGATATTAGAAGGGTGTTTTTTGTTGTTCTGAAATTAAAAAATATATTGAATTTTTGAAACAAATTTCTTTGAAAATCAAGTTTTCGACAAGTTTAAAAACTCCGTAAAATTAAAAAAAAAAAAAAAAACTATGCTATCACAAGGAAGACCACGACATGGCAGCTGAATGGCATTTCTTTGCCACGAGTCCTTGCAAGAATGCATGCGATGGAGTAGGGGGCACAATAAAACGGCTTGCAATAAGAGCAAGTCTTCAAAGAACTCTCGAAGAACAGATTTTAAATGCACATGATCTATTTCAATTTGCCTCTCAAAACATAAAGGGGATACAGATGTTTTTCGTTACAGCAGTGGAAGTGGTTGCAAATGAAGATTTTTTAAAGCAAAGATATGAAAGAGCCTTAATAATAGTAGGCAGAAGAGAGAATTACTTCTTCAAGCCATTAGACACGAAGGGTATATTAGTGAAGAAGGTTTCTGTGTTTGAAAAACCTTTTGTTGCCACTGTCGGAACATCGTAGAAATAAAGATTGTTATTCATGAATTTTTTATGCTTTCATTTGATAAATTATAAATTGTTACGTAGATTTCAGAATAATGGAAACCAAATATAAATTTTTTCCAACCACCAAGAGCTCGCGAGTCTTTCTTTGTCAAACTATGAATGAAAGTATATTTAAAGACATTTCAGTTTACTTTATCGTAATTCATATCGGTTGATGGAGTGGCTAGCAAATAATTACTGAAGAGTAAAATAATTCTGCAGCGTCTTTTCACTACCAAAGCCATGCAAGCAATATAACAATATAAAACTACCATCAAGTATTTGAATGTAATAAATAGGATACATTTTCATCTGCTTGTGACGTGTGATGCTGAGTGAATCTCAAATTTAAGTTTCAAAAGTAGATTTTAAAGTAAAGTTTTTTGAAAAAAACATGTTATATTTTTATTTCAAAATAACAAAAAAAAACTTCGTTCTAATTTCTTGATCATAAAAACATCATGATGTTTTCATTATGGAAAAAAAATGGCGCAGTTGTTAACTGGTTATCCGGAGATATGACTTATTGATCATACTAACTGAAAAAACACGTTTGATTTTTTTATTCCAAAACTACAAAAAGCACCCTCCCAATTTTTTATACATAAAAAGGGTATGATGTTGTCATAACAGAAAAAAAGTGGCGTGCAGTTCGTAGTTGGTAGTCCGGAGATATGACCTATTGACCATACCAACTGAAAAAACACACTTGAATTTTTTATTCCAAAACAACAAAAAACACCCTCCTAATTTTTTATACATAAAAAGTATATGATGTTGTCATCACTTAAAAAAAAAATTGGGCAGTTCTTAGTTGGTACTCCGGAGATATGACCTATTGAACATACCAATCGAAAAAACACAAAATCTGACTTCAGACGACCATTGGCAAAATTCTATTTTTCACAATCTCATTTTGTCACTAATATTGAAGGAGAAAATAATTAGCTTTAAAATGATACTTAAACTGGCTTAATTGAATGAAAAATGAGGAAGTTATAGAGCTTTTTCAAAATGCATACCAAAAATAAAAAAGCAAAAATTCTAAAAAAATCAAAATTTCAAAAAATTCTACAACCCTAAATTTTTATTCAAAAAATCTAAAAAAATTAATTTGAGTTTATCTCATGGGTATCTATCCGTAAAAAAATATTGAACAAAATCCGAGACATGACGGCACGGCCGACTATTTAAATTAGGCGATTTGACGTGGAATGAGCCTATTGTCACCTTCTAATGCAATCTTATACTGAATGATCATTAACTAAAGCCGTTTAGAGATTAAGGCTACAGTGGACAAATAAAATTGCTTTTTTTCAATTATTGATTTACATGTCTAAAACTTTGTGTGCTTGTATTATTGTGTATTTACTACATCCAAAAGCATAAAAAACACAAATTAGTGCAAAAACAATAAATACTTTTTTCCAAATTTCAAATTTAAATATTTTTTTAACAAAATTTCAAAATGTTCCAGGCGTCACAATTTTTTTCAAACTTTGCATTTCCACTTAATTTCCAATCATTAGGCATGATTGCATAAAACAATGCATTATATGTAATGTTTTATGTGATAGTTCATAAAAGATAGCTGAAAAGGAAAATTTATATGATTTTTTCAACTGAAAATTTTTATTTTCTGCTATCTTTTATAAACTATCTCATAAAACATTGCATGTATTGCATTGTTTTGTACAATCATGCATAATGATTGAAATTAAGTGGAAATTCAAAGTTTGAAAAAAAAATGTGACGCCTGGAACGTTTTGAAATTTTCTTTAAAAAATACGAAAATTTGAAATTTGAAAAAAGTATTCATTGTTTTTGCACTAATTTCGGTTTTTTCTGCTTTTTGATGTAGTAAATATACAATAATACAAGCACACAAAGTTTTATACAAATATTAATCTATATACATAAAAGACTACTTTTGAAAACGTATGTCCGGGGTAATCTTCCAAACTACTGAACCGATTTTAACCATTTTTTCACCGTAGGTAGCTACAGTAACAGGGAGCAGGATAAGCTATAATTTATTTCTAAAAAGCTGAGTTTAAAAAAGTTATTATGAAAACAGTTAATTTTATGTCATTTCCCCATTAAATGATTAAATTTTCAACCCATTGTTGCAAAAATTTGATGCCATGCAACAACAATATTGATTTTAATCATATTGAAAATTTGAACCAAGGCTTCTCTGGAGTAAGTACGGAATTTATTGCCTTCTAACCAGGAAAGTACTCGACTTAAGTAATAATGAAAAAAGTTAAAAATGGTACCATTCGAAAGAGCAAGCTGAAACATGTTTTTGACCCAAAGATCAAGTGCACTCGTCCCCTCGTTTTCGAGCTAAGGGGTCTTAAAGTCGGCCGAAAAGTAGCCAAATTTGAAGACTTGGCAAGAAATTGAAGCTACCTCCCGATTCTTCCTACCGCTGCTTGCTTGGCATCGCATCGTTTCCATGTTTGGTCATTTGCAAAGAAAGTAAAAGATGTTTTACGTTAACTCTTTACTTGTATGAGCTAAAATAAAGAATGCTGGTCAAGATTATGATGTGGAAAGAGAGTGTTTTATCCAGAGGAGCGAAAACATTACAAAGAAGTTAGTTTTTTCTTTTTACGCATGATAATAATACATTTTAAAATTTTAGTTATTTTAAGTTTTTTTACTGAACTAAGTTATATGTGTTAATTATTATACGTTAAAATATATTGCACGTGTTTCTTAATGAATAATTCAAAATAATTAAATAAATAAGTATGAAGAGCAGCTAATATGAGCTCATGTACAAAAAATGAAATAAATAGTCTTTGAGGTGGAAATTAAATTGTCATGGATTATGATATCAGTTCTTATTTAAAAAAAAATCGATACAAGAAGTTTCACTATCTGCTCACTCTTAGCAAAAATATTTATTTTTTTAAATTGAAATCGAGAAAAAATAAATAGAACTTTTAAAAAGAAAACGAATAGTAAATGTCAATAGCTGCAAAATTATATCCATGTCGGAAATTACATCAAGGGTAGAGGGAAATAGTTATTTTCATTCTTAAAATATACTGATAGAGTCGACATTCATTGTAAAAACACCCTGCTGTTCAAACAGAATTGGTCACTGTAGCGAAAAGTCTCTGTAACGTAAATGTAAAACATATTGCATGTTAATTTCGTTCTGCTTTATGTTCAACGGGTAGGAAAAAACTAACAAAATTGTAAATCAATACAAGTTTTAGCTTACTTTTCTGAAAAAGTAGAAATTGGTGAAAAAATAATGAAAGAAGGAGTGATGCATTGAAAAAAAACCGTTCAAAACAATTGAGTCGAAAAAGTACAACTTAATAAAAATAACTAAATACACAGAGAAATTTAAAATAGGAAAGTTGGGTTTTGAGTTGCGGAAACTGTGTACCTGTTAGTCTATCTATTGGTCGGTTCTGCCCCCCCCCTCCCGCAATAGCTTTTGAGTGCATAGTCTGATTCGACTTTTTTTTTTTTTTTGATCGGAACATCTCAGCGAGGACGGCACACTCCCAAATTCGACTTTTTGATTTTAATAATATTTCATTCGATATATTTTTCCCTATACTCTCTCATAACTTTTGAGGGAATAAGTCCGATTCAATCAAACATTTTTTTTTCGAAATATCACAGAGAAAACACCTCATTCCTATTTGATTTTTTTATTTGAACAATTTTTCAGTAAATTTGGACGAGTTCAAAAAAAAAACTCCCCCCTCCCCCCCCCGAGAAAAAATTTATATTTGCATTTTTTACAATTAAAAAACCTAATATATCACCCCCCCCCCATTCATACTACAGAATAGCACGTACACTTAAAAAAAAAAAAAAACAGGACGCTCCATTGTCGCCTCCTGGGGCCCTTAAACAAGGGACGTGCTTTCATCGCAAATAAGATAAAATTTAATTTTGATGCTGTCTAAACTTTTTTTTTCTCTTTAAAAAACTCTCTACTTTTCACGACACAGTCTTTATAGTAGCTTTAGCTTAACAGCCGTCTTTCACAAGCTTTGCAGATGACCAAAAATGGGGATTAAGTTTCTCGTTAGACGCTAATAGCGAATTCGCGCCGCAGCTTCCCGATTTAATTATAATCGCTAAAATTGGCGATTTTTCAAAAAAATTCAGCTGACTTTAGGACCTTATATTTCGATAACGGGGGCGCGAGGGCAAAAACGCATGCGTCCAGAAACATGTTTTACAATGCTCTTTCGATTGGTACTCATTAAAAAAAAATTCATTATTCCATGATCGCGTACTTTCCTGGTAAGGATTTTTAAAATTTATCTGAGCCAACAATCGCTAACGGCTGAAATAGAAAAAAAATGATTTTGGCAATAGTTAGAGAATAGAAAGTGTTTATAGTCAAAAAAATTTCTAAATTAGGTACATAAGATGTTTTCACCTCACCTATGGTGTCACGAGGATAGAAACTGATAATGGGACTTATTTAACGAGCAATATTTGGAAATGGTTAATTTCAGTGCGATTGATACTGTAAATATATATTTATTTTAATATACCAAGCTTATAACATTATACATAAAAGACTACTTTTGAAAACGTGTGTCCGGGGTAATCTTCCAAACTACTGAACCGATTTTAACAATTTTTTCACCGTAGATAGCTGCAGTAACAGGGAGCAGGATAAGCTATAATTTATTTCTAAAAAGCTTAGTTTAAAAAAGTTATTATGGAAAACAGTTAATTTAATGTCATTTCCCCATTAAATGGTTAAATTTTCAACCCATTGTTGCAAAAATTTGGTGCCATGCAGCAACAATATTGATTGTAATCATATTGAAAATTTTGAACCAAGGCTTTTCTGGAGTAAGTATGGAATTTATTGCCTTCTAAGGATTTTTTTATTTATCTGAGTCAACAATCGCTAACGGGTGAAATAAAAAAAAAAAATGATTTTGGCAATAGTTAGAGACTAGAAAGTGTTTATAGTCAAAAAAATTTCTAAATTAGGTACATAAGATGTTTTCACCTCACCGATGTTGTCACGAGGATAGAAACTAATAATGGGACTTATTTAACGAGCAATATTTGGAAATGGTTAATTTCAGTGCGATTGATACTGTAAGTATATATTTATTTTAATATACCAAGCTTATAACATTTCCTATTTACTCAAACATTATTTGTAGCTTGCTATTTTTTTTTTAGCTTGCATTATTTTTCTTATAGTTTATTCATAACATAGCCATTGTTTACAGAAGTAGCCATTATGTTTATAGATATGCACTTTAGTGTTGGGAAATTTATGAATGAGTTTCACTAACCCACCCTACACCCACAGAAACCCGGGCAGGGCCGGGTACCCGGCTAGTACTATTATAAATGCGAAAGTTTGGATGGATGGATGGATGGATGGATGTTTGTTCCTCTTTCACGCAAAAACTACTGAATGGATTTTAATGAAACTTTTACCAGAATGTAGCTTATACATCAGAATAACACATAGGCTATAATTTTTTACGATATTCGAAAAAGATCGATTGGTAGCGCTTTTTTCATTGCAATTTAAGGTACATTTTTCGCATAAATCCGCGAAGGCTTTCAACAAACGAATTCAGTATTTAGTGCATCATCTCAACTCCCTGTCGATAGCTAGAATTGCGTGTATCATTTCCGCTTTTCGCATTAAATGTTCAATACTTTTCTCAAGTCAAATCAAAAAGTAATTTTTTTTTCAGCTTCATGGTTATTATCCAGGCTTTTACATAGACATTGGAAACACTCGCGCGTCCGCACTCTAACGAGTTTATCATGATTTCTACTTAAAACATTTTGTAGTCTTAGTTGTAAGTATAATCTTTATCCGTAAGCAATGTGTTTTTTATTGTGCTTTGAAACGTGCAAATATTATTTTGTAGAATAAATTGTATTCCTTTATTAGTAGATTGTTCACTGCGTCAATTATTTTCTCGAGTTTTATAAATATGTGCTTTAGAGTATCGGTAACGTAACCGCTAGAAGAGATTGGCAACTAATAAATGGATTAGGTTCATTATTTTCCAATTTGATGGAGCTTTAAACACAATTTAACGGCATTTCTTAAATTTGTTTGCGTTGATTGGTCACTTTCTCGGGATACTTGCAACAGGGGAGTTTCTTAGTATCCGATTAAACAGGAATTTTGCTAAATTTGCTGCAAGATTTTAATAACTGAGATTCTCGTCGATTTTTTCAACTGACGCCAGTTTTAGTGCCAAAGACTACGTACGACGTATCCAAAACAAAACGATTATTGTCTGATATTTATCGACTACAACAAAATCTCAATCATCGATATAATACTCCCACATTTGAAAAGTTCAGTTTTTTTCATTTGTTTTCCGATTCCGTATGTATCCATTAAAAACCTTTTTAAAATTATGTCAAAAAATAAAGTAATCTACATCCTTAAATTAATAAAACCCTTAAACAAGACTAAAATTACCAGAAATTTGCATTTTTGCACAAATAATCGCGAAATGTTCCCTATTAATTTCGAAATCATTTAGGACAAAAACTTTTAACGTCATTTTATGGTCAGCAATAGTAAGTGTACTTATTGTACACTAATAGTTTTCCCCCTCTGTTCGAATTGATAAACTGAAAACTGTCCATGTTGATAATACGAACGCTGGACGCCGAATGAAAAAAAACCCACGTGGGTGGGTGCAGTGCGTACGCGTAGGGAGAAAGAGAACCGGTTGGGGGAAGTTTTCGGGAAAAAAATATCCCCGAAACTATCCCTAGGTTGACCACCCGATGGTTTGATTGACACCTGACCCAGCCCACTCCCAAGTAGCACAAAGGCGTTCATAACACGTTCTGCAACACGTACAGAGCGCACCAGCCGGCACGTTCAAAACACGTTCTCTCAGCACGTGTTGTCAACGTCTATGTGTCTCATCGATCGATGGTAATATGACACGTCGAAATCTGGTGTTGACCACCTTTTTTTGTCCCAGTTTTGAACGTGGAATGATAGGTTATATTTAGGTTCTGGAAATACGTTTGTTTTCAGTGCTCCCTAGCTAAAAAAGTATACTACGTATACCCCACTATCCGGGGCCGTGACGTGTTTTAACCGTGACGTCATTTTTGATCCATGATCGTCGCCATCTTGGTTTTAATTATTTAATTACTTAATTAATTTATTTAATTTACTTATTGATTGTTTAATTACTTTGAATTTAATATATTCATTCCGCGGGATTCGAACGCGGGTCCCTTGCGACTCCAACAGGACACGCTAACCACTAGACGCTACTTGATCTTATCGAGGGAGAAAAATAATACTTTAAAAGGAAATTTTTTTGCTGGAGGCGCCATCTATGAAAGACTAAGGGCGTAAATCATATCATTTTATTAGTATGAATATAATGTTTTTTTACTGAAATGCATGCAAATCTGATTAGGATCTTGGGAGAAAGAGTTGTTTAGGATAAAACTTAAAGTTTTTGCAGATATGATTCCTCCCCCTTTCTAAAAAGCAGCAATTCACGACCTCAATTCTGAGAAATTAAGCACCTCCTTAAGCACTGAAGTGACACTCGTGATAATATTACTGTTTTTGCACGTCAAATATCACGTTCCTTAAGCACTGAAATGACACCGTGATAATATTACTGTTTTTGCACGTCAAATATCACGTTCCTTAAGCACTGAAATGACACCGTGATAATATTACTGTTTTTGCACGTCAAATATCACGTTCCTTAAGCACTGAAATGACACCGTGATAATATTACTGTTTTTGCACATCGAATATAACGTTCAAGGGACACTTAGCACCGTTATTTGACCAATAACACCATTTTTGCACCAAATTTGAACGTTCTGGCGCTGCTGGGGCTGGGAGGGACAGACTCATCACACAGTTTCGAAGGCGAAATGGGGTAGACACCGAAATGGGGAAGACCTGAGTTGCGCACCTCGGGGGGAGAAAAGGGCTTCCCCGGATCAAGACTGGTGAAGCAGAAAATTAGTCTCCCCCAGTCCGAGCTCAAATCTGCGTGAATGATTTTGTAACCTCTTCCCTGCTTGGCGAGGATTTCTTGACCCAATAGCTTGGACAGTGAAAAAGTCGCCAATATATCGCGGATTTATCCAGAAAAAAATATAATATTTTGAAACTTATTTAATTTTGCAGCTTTACAATGCAAATAAATATATATGTAGACATTTAAATATATATGTGTATATTGTTTTTTTATCTGCATATACAAATATGTATATATTATATTTAAGTACATATGTATATATTTATTTATTTATAAATTTCTCATAATTATAAATGCTTCTGCGAGACGAAGGGAAAGATTATATAGGGAAGTGCGAAGGTGTTACGTTTTTAGTATTTTTAAACCTGCAAAGAGATAACAGGCATCAATCTAAAATTAAATCTATTTGCATACTTTTTGAGTTGCAGGAAATACACAAAAACTTATTGATTTTTTTTCTTTTATGAGGGAGGAACGATTTTTGATCAGATAGAATGTTCAGATTTCCTAAAGTATAAAGTGAGTCTCTTTCTATAAATATCGTTTAAGTAGAAATATTCAAAACATAACACCATACATCTGTTACAATAACTGTGCCTCGTCATTCTCTTAAGAATTATTTAAAAAATAGATTCTAATGGTTCGCAGACAAAAATGAAATCTAATAACAATAATCACGCTATAAGACAATTCTCTGAAGAGAAATGCATGTATTATATCTGGTATTGTCATTTCCATGCACAATAGCAGTTATGTAACATAATTGAAGGGGCAGATGGATAAACTTGATATGTGACATTTGAATTTCGCCGATTTACACAAATTCTAATTAGTGTGTGTTCAATTGTGTTAATTTACAAACTCAATTGAAGGGGCAAGTGAATAAAGGTGATACGTGACAATCTTTTAAATTTCTAGAAAAAGCTTTCAAAAAAAAAAAAAATATTACCTTATCACCTTTATCCATGGTAAAAATTAAGTTTTTCAAAATTGTTACATATCACCTTTATCCACTTGCCCCTTCAATTTTATACTTGAATCTATCCCTATTTCTATAAGTAAGTTTTATAATTCATCATACATTACAAGAATATAATTGTTGAGCATAAAAAATACAATGCAATACTGAAAACTTCAAAAATATTTATTAATTGAAAGTTATATTTTAGGTATTCTGTATGACACGTATTTCAAAAAAGATAACACATCCAACTTGTTGTTTTCTAGTTATGACATTTATTCTTGAACAAAATCTTGTCTTTGTTTAGTATTGTTATTTGTAGTTTGTTCATCATCACTGCGAATGCTGTTTAGTATCAGTTTGAGCAAGTTTTAAGTTTTTTATTAATTCAAAAATGTTCAGATGAGATGCATTGAAGGAAGCATTGAATCTTGAATGAAAACTTTCGTAGAATATATACGTTTAAATGAACGAAATTTATACTTGTTACAGTCGAATCTTGACAACTCGAATTTTTCGATATCTCGAAGAATTTTTCTTTCCCTTCATGCATCCTATATTGTCAATGCTAAAATTACCTTGTTAAATCGAAATTCCCAGTTTTAAACCCTCGATAACTCGAAATATTTTATTTTCACTCGGATTCCATTTTCTCTTTCCTTGTTCCAAAACGTGTGTTTTATGGCAACGTTTTATGGGCAACCAATTCAGACAGAGGCGTAGCAAGGGGTGGGCGAATCGGGCGACCGCCCAGGGCCTCGCATCTCTACTTTGTCCCAAATTTTTCTCCATTCGAACTTTGTTCCGAGAAAATTTTTTACAAGGTATTCCCGAATCATACAGTTGAAAACACTATTTTTTCTCGTCAAAAATTAAAACAAACAAAGAGCTCTCGATTCAAATTTCTGTCCGATCCAAGTTTTTCCAAACTTTCGGGGTGCAATCTTGTTCACTGTCACATTTTTGTCTGAATATTTATCTGCATTCAATGAAAGAACATCTGGAGCCCCCCTCCCCCAACGTGGCCAGGGGAACAAAGTTTCACTTTTTTTTTTTTGAAGGCAATGCCATAGATACATAGGACCCCCAAAACAGACTAAAATCGAAAACACGGATACATTGGTTTTAGAAATTACCAACTATAGCTAAAAAAAGCATTTTTTTTTTTTTTTTACACTCAGGGCCTGATTTAAAAAAAGGCCCGAGAAGTGTGGTCTACAAAGCCTGATTACTGACCTGTCCCCTGCTTTTTAGGGGCCCCCAAATAGTTAAAATTGATTTAGCCAATGGCTGAAATTGTGAGGTTGAATAGATGGAAACCCAGTAGCAAAAGCGTTGAGTCGAGAGGGGGTGGGGGCAAGCCCCCCTCATTTTGTTGGACACTTACTCTTTTAAACATAAAGTTTTCCGAAATCAACACGAAAAGCATAGCCAGAAGATCATTTATAGTTATTTTCATTTATTTCATCTTAGTAGAATTCCCACATGTTTGGAGTGAGTGGAGGGAGAAATGCAGGCACTCCGTCAGAAATTTTAATGTTTGACACCCGAATGTTTCCAATATTATGACGAAAATTGTCAAAAAGAATGCTTCGTTTATGTTACCCACAGTCAGAATTACCGTCTGGAAGAGTGTTTTGGTCAAAAGAGCCTTCAGGATTGCCAATAATATTGAATGCAAGGCCTCTGGGGAATGTTTGTCCCCTCGCTGTGCCAGATTTTATCTTTACCTTATCATGCTTGTTGCGCTGTTAAAATAAAAATTTCAGAAGTATCAGGGTTTGCACGCTCCGCCAAAACTCCTTCACTTAAGATTTTTTTATTGAAAGGCCCTTCAAACTCATGCATTTTGGAACTAAATCCTTCAAAACTTTCTTTTTTTTAATTTAAGATTATATTTTCTTTCTCTGTGATAGTTGCTCTTGATAAATCAATTTTCTAACTTTTCCAATAAAAGAAATATTATTCTCGACTTTCCACATTGTAAATAAAGCAGTGATGGACCACCACAAACTTTGCAATGAAATTCAGGAAGCAGACCTACATTGTCTCAACAGAACTACCGCCTTTGGATGAAAATAGAGGTTCTTTTGAATCAATTATAGAGCCTTTGTTTTGATTATATTTAGCTTAAAATTCCTAGTTCACAAAAGTAGCTGATTAGAGCTAGCATTTGAAAGCTACAAGCAAATTATAGTATTTGGCTTCCTTCTTGAACTTCTTTCTAGTCAAAAAATCTTTATTTGAACATCTGTTGGAAGAAAATTTTCTTTATCCTTTTAATGCCCTCATCTTTCCAAATAACAAGTCTGATGGCTCATTTGTTTGGACCCAGAAATTCGAAGTTTGCTTCTCAAAATGTTTTACTCCAACGCATGACCTGTAGGGTGTATCATGAAATTTTTTTTTGGAAATCCAAAATTTTAAGTTGATAAAAAGTTGCCACTATATTCTCATAGTTACCAAAAAAATTCATTTTAAAATTGAAAATTATTTAGGTCTGCCGGGATTACCTTGACGTTTCAAGTTTTTTAGAAAAAACGACGATTTTTTTACAAAAATGTAAAAATTATGTGTAAAGCAAAAATAATTATTTAAGTGCGAAAATGGACTACTTAAGGAGTAATCTATCAATAAAAAATGCATTGGAGCTAAAATTTATATTTTAGGTTTCCGGAAATAGTTATGAAAAACCTCACATTTTTGCTAGTCAGTCATATTTTTAGAATATTTACGTATAGGGTGTATTACGGAATTTTTTTTTTTTTTGAAAATTCAAAATTTCAAGTTGATAAAAAGTTGTCACTATATTCATTGTTACTAAAAGAAATATTTTAAAATGAAAAATATTTAGGTTTACCAGGATTACCTTGAAATTTCAAGTTTTTTTTTTAAAACGATGATTCTTTATAAAAAATGTATAAATTATGTGTAAAGCAAAATAATTATTTTAGTGGAAAAATGGACCAATCTCGCTATTTCAAAGCGCTGAACTGCAATGTTTGTACTATTAATACAATAATAAAAATTATTCAGCAGGATAGGTTAATATTCTAAAAATATGACTGACTAGCAAAAATGTGAGGTTTTTCATAACTATTTCTGGAAACCTAAAAGTTAAATTTTAAGTAGTCCATTTTTGCACTTAAATAATTATTTTTGCATTACACATAATTTATATTTTAAAAAATATCATCGTTTTTACTAAAAAACTTGAAACTTCAAGGTACTCTCGGCAGACCAAACATTTTTCAATTTCAAAATAATTTTTTTGTTAACTGTGTGAATATAGTGACAACATTTTATCAACTTGAAATTTTGAATTTCCAAAAAAAAAAAAAAGAAGAATTCGTGATACACTTTAATGCACAGCCGATCTTTTACAGCGTAATATCAATAAAATTCAGGATGAATAAGTATTATTTGCAGTTTTATAAGTTATAAATTTATTTCATAGCTCATCAAAATATTGTGTCAAAAAATTAAATATATAAAGCATTTTAAAGTAGTTCAATCTACCACAAAATGTATGTAAATATTTCATATTGTATGCTTCTATCACAAATATTTTTGAAAATGAATAATATTTTAATTTTTATGATTGACAACAAGTACGAGAAAGTTTTCTTTTTTTTTTGTTTTTGTTTTTTACACAGAATAGTTGAATAGCTTGAACTGGAATCAATTTCTCGGGGCCTCGCAAAATTTATTCGCCCTGTCTTAACTTTGTTCTTGCTACGCCACTGAATTCAGATGCTACTTAATTTAGAATACTTTCTCATTTAGAAATTGTAGTTGAACGTGAAAAAGGCTTGAATTTAAAGCAAACCAGCATTGATTCTGTTTTTTTTTTTTCTTTTTTTGAATGAAGAAATGAAAAAGTAACTTTAATTTACACTTTCAAAGCTACATGCACTATGCTCTCAGTAACCAATCCCTTCGCCCACTAATCAAGGAATTTCGACAGCTCGAATTTCCGATAACTCTAATTTTTTTACTGCTCCTTTCGAATTCGAGATTTAACTATATAAAAATAACATTTTACCTTTAC
>JAXGGA010008219.1:0-58163 GCA_038373865.1 Uloborus plumipes
GCTCATTTAGATGACTTAATATATTTAAATACTTGGATCAAAGATACGCGTGGCCAACGCCTAACTACTACGGCCCCCATCCGACTTACCCAATCATAATATTTAAAATGCTTTCTGCTGATTTGTAATGTATACTTTGTGGAGTAAAATCGTTGCCCAATTGTTTTCCCACAATGATTCTTTGCATTTCAGGTTGTGATACTGGTATGGGGCATCGCATGGCGAGGAGATTCGACGAGATGGGAATGCACGTGTTTGCCGGTTGTCTAAACCCTGGTGGACCCGGGGCAGTCGCACTCAAGGAGTCTTGTTCTACGCGGCTACACGTCGTTCCTCTGGACATCACCAACGAGGAACAAGTGAAAGAAGCAGCAGCCTACGTCAAAGCCAACCTCCCTGAAGACGAAAGAGGTCTGGTTTTACTGAAATAATGAACCACTCAGATATTTTTAAAATGTTTTAATACACTACTCAAAACAATTAAAGGATATTGAGATTTTGGGTTGATTTTGCACCGAAAGACCATTTTGGTTGATTGCTATATTATCGACTACAGGTAGTAAGCTATAAGAGACAAAAATTACATTAGTTTGGCAGAAAAAAAATGCTTTTTATTCAGCTTTTGGGTACCAAAGGGAAAAAAAGGAAAAAACACATTTTCTGAAAATGAGAAAAACAAATGAAAGAAGGGTTTCATTTGAAGAGGACCACTTTTAGTAGGAGGTATGGTTTCCCCGGACAGCTAACAGTGTTAAACACCTCTGAGGCATGGACTCAATGAGGGTATTAATGAGGGGCTGGGGTATTCTGCCCCATTCCTCCTGAAGAGCTCTTTCGAGTGCCTGGAGAGTTTCTGGAGGTGATAGGCGTTTAGCCACTCGTCTTCCTAGGATGTCCCAAACATGCTCTATTGGGTTCATATCCGGAGAACACGCTGGCCACTCCATACGTACAATTCCTTCTTCAAAAAGAAAATCATTCACCAAGTTAGCGCGATGTAGCCTGCAATTGTCGTCCATTAAATTGAAGTCATCTCTAATTGCTGCAGCGTAAGGGACGACAATAGGTTTGAGGATCTCATCCCTATATCGATGACCAGTCAGAGTTCCATTTCGGAAGATATGTAGGTCGGTTCGACCATCAATGGAAATGCCGGCGTATACCATCACACCTCCACCACCAAATCTGACACTTTCGCGCACAAATGCTGGATTATTTCTCGTGCCACGTTCCCTCCAGATGGAAACCCGCCTATTATCAGAATGAAGGGAAAAGCGAGACTCATCAGAGAACAGGATATTGCACCACTCATTTCTTCCCCAACTAACGTGCTCCGTTGCCCACTCTCTACGGGCACGACGGTGACTTTCACTTAATCTGACACACACCATTGGTCGACGGGCATGCATGCCAACGGCGTGGAGTCGATTTCGGGACAGTTTGTGTCGAAATACGGGTGCCAGTAGCCGAGCAAAGTTGTCGTTGCAGTTGAGTGGCACTCATATTTCAGTGCCTCCGAGCCGATAAAGCTAAATAGCGGTCTTCATTGGGCGTTGTAGCCGGTCTACGTCCTTGCCCTGATCTATGGGCAGCACTTCCAGTCTCTAGAAAACGGTTCCAGACCCGGGAAACTACACTTTGAGAAACTCCAATGGCTTCTGCTACCTCGGCTTGTGTTTGGCCTCCCTCTAGTCTGCCAACAACTCTAGAAGCTTCTGAATCGGTCAATTGTCTTCGTTGAGACATGGCACACATCGGAACAACGCTCTTACAGACCGTCGAACATTCTTTTCTGCCTTATCTTATAGTAAAGTGAGAGTAAAATTTCATTCGCTGCCGCTAAAGCTTCGTTTTCGACGTCAAACTCAAAACTTGCATACTATGAAGTTGGAAAATGAGCAAAATTTACATTTGTAACTCTCTTCTTAACTTTTGTGCAAAAAAAAATTCTTAAAAATGTTTAAACCCTTGTTTTTATAGGAAACTTACAATACCCTTTAATTGTTTTGAGCAGTGTAGTTTAAAGACCGGCTGTGTGTGTGCACTAAAAAATGAATGTTGTTTTTACAGTATAATACAGCTAATGTTATAATAATAAACTGTAAAAAATTCCAATTTTATAGTAATAAACTGTAAAATTGCTAATTTTACAGTTTTTACAGTACATTTTACAGTTTTAAACTGGAACCTCGGTTGCCAGTATTATACTGTTGTTTTTACAGTATAATATTGCTAAATTTTAAGGCAAGAAACTGTAAAATTTCTAACTTTGCAAGAAACTATAAAATTGCTAGCTTTATAGTTTATTACTGCATTTTACAGTGTTAAATTGGAACCACGGTTGCCAGTATTATACTATTAAAACAACAGTTCATTTCTTGCAGTCTGTGCTCTAACTCCTCTTTAACCATGCCTCACTTTTTAGCTCCAGGTATTAAGTTTCACCCTACCGAGGGCCACGTGACTGTGAGTTTAGATTGAAAGTTGTCTACAGTTGAGGTAATTTGCGCAGTTTAGGTTCAACTGGGCGTCAGCCCTGCTTGGAATTTACTCCTTACTGCGTGAATCTGGCATGCCGTGACGTATGATATGTACCATGCCTCGTTGGTGTGCTGTTAATTCCTGATCAATAAGCTAAAAAGCTATACAGGGTGTTTCACATCTTTTAAGAGTCGTATGTGATACGAAAATGATTCGGCGCATGATTGACATAGCGCACTGTCTGATAGATGACATAGCTCACTGTCGAAAATAGCTTCTTTATACAGTAGAAGGCACTCTGAGAGAGTTCGAAGTTTTTCCTTTGGATGCAAGTTCATTGCAGAACTGATGCATACACTCATGTGTTTTGCCATAGAGGTCACCATAGAAGTGTTTGTCATCACCGATGAAGCATGCTTGTTTTATTACATTTACCAATTTATTTTGCTTCATTTGTAGTATTTGATAGTAAGAATACGGATGCATTAAATCAATTTTTTTCAAAGCTTTCAGTACCCAAAGTAAAACTTTTGTTCCTTCGAACCCTCGCAGGATGCCCTACCGTTATGGTGTCCCCCGTCTACAATTTTTGAAGTACATAATTGAAACAAACAACATGTATACAGCCTTATCATGAGAGAAGAAACTTCAGAGTTAAGGATTCATTGCACTCCATAATCAATACAGACTTCTTCAGATCTTTTTAGTATGAAGACAAATCACTCACATAATCTATTAAAATAATGAAGTTCTGGCCAAAATGTTGAGAAACTTCCTGGAGAATCTCTGGATATTCTGTGAAATCTTCATTCAGCTGTGAATGGCTAATAAAGTAGGGATGCACCGATAAGCAAATTGGCCGATTACCGATTACGATTAATCGGCTGTTGATAATCGGCCAATTTATCGGCTGGGCCGATTAATGATTAGGATGATTGTTTTTAATACTAACAATTTCACCATCACTGTTTTTTCTCTCTTATACAATTACGAATTTAGAAATAGTAAGTAATTTATTTCTGAGAGAAGACTTTTTTTCCATTTTCTAATTTTCACAAAATAATTTCAATATTTTATCTAATTTCTTAGAACCAATTTTCATATTATTGCCAATAACGCTACATTAACTCATTGTTAATTATTTTAATTGGACATAAAAATTCAAACAAAAGGGGGAGGGTCTGCGATGAGCACGCCAATTTAGGAATACTTTTAATTTAAAATTTTTAATAATTAGTAACAATGTGTTTCAAGACTTTTATTCTTTGCGAAAATTAGAGGTTATCTAAAAGCACTGTGCTAAGGAGAAAACTATTGCCACATGAAAAATGTTGCAACATCGTATATGTGTATATTTATTCAAAATAGGAAAATTAATTTATTAAAATACTTATATCAACTGTGAGGATTATTATTTCTGTCAATAAATTTTTTGTCATAGTTTATTCTTAGTGAAGGTATACTTTAAAGAATAATATTTTTAAAATATTTTTCCGACCGATTAATCGGTCCGATTTCGCCGATTATCCATAATCGGCAAAGTGGCCGATTATGGCCGATTAATTGGTACTGTCGATTAATCGGTGCATCCCTATAATAAAGTATAAGATATATGAAGTATATTAAAAGTTCTGTGACGTGACGAATGTTTGATGAGTAATATTTTTAAAATGTACAGTTTATAAGTTGATATTTTATTGCTGTTAGAGAAGTTGCTATTAGAAATATTGATCTTAAAAATTCAGAAACACCTGATATCAAATTGAAGAAATTCTGCAAAATGTCCCTCTAGACTTGCTAAAAATATTTTTAAATAGGGCGAGTTCTGGTAAGTGCGTCCACGGGGTAAGTGCGTCCACTGGAAATTATATGAACACTGTCCTGAAATAGCTTCTGCAACACATCGACTATGTTAGGTAAATGTCTAATGATAATTTCAATAGGTAGAATTTAGGCCTGGATTCAATAGACAAAACACACTCAGAGACAATTTAAATGTCTTCCAAAAAACTCTAAATTAAAGATTGAGAAGATTTTGTTTCAGTTTCTCTTGTAGTCATACCAAGCAATTGAAGTCAAGAAATGCAAGTTTTTTCTTTTGAGAAATAGCTACTAATAACATACATGGGGTATTTTGATCAAATACTCTAACTAAAATTTGTTTATATGACGGTACGCACTTTCCCTTTCTTTAAAGTAAGGTGGGGGTAAGTGCGTATCATTATGGTGGGGCAAGTGCGTACCACTATCATGAGGCATATGCGTACTATTATGCGGAGCAAGTGCGTACCATTATGTTTATAATGAGGCAAGTGTTTGCCATTACGTGGAAAATTCTACTCTCATAATTCACCTTTAATTTTGCTTACAACTCTTTTATAAGCAGATTATAAAACCGACGTTATTTCCATCAAGTAGTTATATTTACATTGAATGCGGCATAAGATTTCAATTTTATTCATTACCTCTGAAATATATATTGGCTTTTAGATATCAGTTAGTAAATTTTTCGTTGAAAATAGCGATCATAAGCTATACTTAATTTAAACCAGAATGGCAAATGAAGCAATGAAATTAAGTGAAACACTAAATAAGGAACCAACTGATTCAAAAAACGAAGGTGGAGTAATGAATAAATTATATTTAAGAAAATTAAGAACACCTTGTGAAAAACTATTCCAATGTACAAGAAAAAAAAAGTACAAGTATCATATCATGATCAATTATTTTCTCTTTTTTTTTTTTTGCTCTTTATTTTGTGTTTTTTCTTACTGCTGCTGATTCCAATAAGAAAAATATTTTAAAACCATATTTATTCGAAAAAAAAAAGCAAATTGTTCACTCAGGTCACCTAACGATCTACCATATAAAGAGAATTAAAGAAAATCACAGGGGTACGCACTTACAACGCTATTGGACGCACATGTCTCATCTTACATTTAAGAATGGGTAAGTGCGAACCCCGGCTTAAACACAGACTGATTAATGTATTAAACCAAAATAAACTGTGTAGACTATAAGTGAATATTACTAAATAAAAACAACGTACATTTGCTCACTTGGTCTTATTAAAAGGACAGAGGAAGAATTACAGACATACCTCTCAATCTTCAAATCACAGTTGTTCGCAAGACACGTGGGATATCTCTTATTGCGTTTCATCCATGCAAGCAAGTGCTGATCTCTAGTATTAGGAATTATCCCAAGACAACTACCTAACATATTTAATATCTGCCAGAAGTTTTTTCCTGCTCATATTCACATAATTTAAGGTGAACGCACTTACCCCGCTAGGTAGGGAAAGTGCGTACCTTAGAATAGGTGTCATAAACCAGGTCACAAAACCTATGCTTATGTTTTATTTGACATAATTTTTGCTTGAAAATCTTAGTAAAGGATCTGGAAAGAAAACTAAACAAAAATTGTGAGTGTACAAGATTTTTCAACAGAGCAGCATCCTTGAGAACATGAACTTTGAAAAAAAGGGTACGCACTTACCAGAACTCACCCTATTTCATTGAATAATAATCTAAACATAGTTAAATAAAAATTAAACCATAAATTTCTTTTTCAAATCATATTTATACTTAAGCCACTAAATTTTCCAATATTTTTCATCCTTTCTGTGCAAAACCATTACATATATTTTCTAAAAAGGGTAAATAAGATTTCATTTCGGAGTTATGATCCAAAACGACACATTGAAGCTAATTCTGAATTTTTACTTGAGGTTCGAAAACTTTAGAAAAAATGTGTTTCCTTTTCAGAGATCTTTTCTCTATTCTAAAGTATGTTACATACTGTATCAGTTTAAAGAATACTGTTGTTGATGATCAGTCTCGATGTTTGTGGATGACTGGTTTTGTGTGACGATATATATTACAGCGGATGTGTCGCACGTCATTAAATGTTTGGTTTAGCTGTCAGGAAAACAGCATCCATCTTTGCTATTTTTAGTTTAAAGTAAGTGAACCAAGTCTATTTCTCTTGTCGAAGTGACATTATTGTTTCCAAGGAAGTTAGTTAAATTCTTGGACACTTTATCCAAAATTCAGATGGGGGGCGGGGGGGGGGTAATCTTTAGTGAACTTTTCTGATTACATTTTATGTGGAAAATCAACGGTGAAAGAAACTCTACTTTTCACATTTTTCATAACGATTAATCAAAGATTTATATTGTGTCAAATAATTTTGCAATAAGTGTTAATAATAATAAAGACCCTAGCAGCATCATCTCATCGGCCGGTGATCGACCATTCATCGAAACCCGATGAAATTCTTATCGGCCGATGATCGGATTCGATGAGTTCTCATCGGGAATTGCTCCAATATGTCTCATCGGCCAAACAGAATCTGAGCAGCAAAAACCGATGAGTTTTGCTCGAAATACGATGAGATTTGGAGCAATTTACGAGCAGAGTAGTCCCGTGCCGATGAATTTCATCGGGAAACTTGATCGGAAGGATATCGTTTTCCGATGGAATATAGTTCGGCTTATTTTCATCGGGAAAGTTGATCGGAAGGATATCACTTTCCGATGAAAAGTAGCTCATCGAAAACCGTGCTCGGATACTGATCGGAACGATGTCATCGCGCGTTACGGGATCAGTTTACGAGGAGTCTGATGATCGGCCGAGCAAAATCTGATGAGTTGATGCTACTTGGGGAAACAATAGATCCTAAAAATAACAAAGAGAGAAAGAATTAAAATCAAAAATAAAGAACGAAGTATTGGAAATAGAGAATTTTCAATACTTTATTCAATTCAAGTATGTAAGAGTAAAATAAATACAATAAAAGTCCAATAATTCGAACTCCTGGGCCCTACTCTGAAACTTCCTGGAACTTCCAGTGACATCTATTACTCCCTCACGACAAGCAAGAATAGGCGAAAAAGTAGTCGCTTGTCAAATTTTGTGCTACTTTGAAAGCCCTAATGTGCCCAAGCGAGAATTTTCTCTCCTTCTACAGCATATCGAGAAGGAAAAAGGATTGACCAATCAAATGACAGTATATCTCACTCGCGTTATTACATCAAGATTCGCGCATGCATTTTGCTTTTACTTTCTGGTTCAGCTTAGCCTCCGAAATAGATGGCAAAAAAATTCGAGAGCCAAATATTAAAAGCATTCGGGCAGATTAAGATGTTGTGTTTCAGGAATTTAAAAATATTAGAATTTTAAATCGCAATTAGTGCATCTTTTCACCACAAACGAGCATACAAGCTTAAGCGAGGTAAAGTGTCGAAATACATTATACGAATACATCTCAATGTATCAAATGCTTCGTCTAAACTTGAAAAAGCTTAGAAATACTTTAAAAAAATAATACTAAGATTTAAAAATATTTGTTAAATTAAATCATTTAACTTCATGACTTTGTTTTCAGCGATATCTTGACTTTATCGCAATAGTAGTTTAAAATTCAGGCTTTAAGTAAAAGTCCCCTTTTTGCGTTACTCATTTTTGTTTTCGCAATAATAGTTGTATTTTCAATCTTTAAATGCTAAGTAAAGAAAAATCGCATGTCTGGGCAGGGAAAAATTAAGGCATAGGAATATGGGGCACAGGCTCAGGGCACCAACGTTTGGGAGGGGGGGGGCTCAAATCCATCTCTAGTTTTTAAAATGGAGAAATTTCATATCGCACTATGACAAGATAAAAAATAAATTTAAAAATACTCTTTCGAAAACTTAAAATCCGAAATATTTTACTACTTAATTATATTGTTTTTATTTAGGGGGGGCAGCACATAAAGCTCGTGCTCAATGTCCTACAAAGTCATGCCCTGTGTCTAGGCATAACTTTTTCAAAACGTGTATTTAAAACATTTGTTGTTTCAGAGGGGGGAAAATTACTGCATGTGCTGCGCTTTTTGCAATGATTTTGAAGACTCAATTTTGCTTTTCGCGATATTTTGGCCTTTTCGCAATAAGAGATATATATTTACTCTCTAAATATCAAGTACAAGTCCTTATTTTTCAGGCAATGCATAAGAAAAAAAATAGAGAACCTAAATCACATGTCTGCGGATCTTTTTTCCAAAATGCATTTAAAACACTTTATGTTTGAGAATTGAAAGAAACAAATTCATGTTTCATGCTTTTGTTATCATTTTAAGACTTGAAAAACGATGATACAATTATTCTGAGAGGAAAAATTAAACTTAAATACGATACGATAAAAACGAAATGCCCCCCCACCCCTCCCCTGAAAAAAAAAAAAGAATTTGAGTAAAGAGCTCGTTTTATTAAGGAAATGTATCCCCCCCCCCGGGTTAGATGGACATCCTGGTTAAGTACACATATAAATTCAAGCTTTAGGCATACCTTAAAGTAATTTCAATTTGCAAAATTTTGGTCAATTTATCAGTAAAATAAGGATGATTACAGATAATCGGCAAAGTTAGAGTCCCAACTACTGCCGATAAATGGATGCCTCTCCCAAATTCAAACTCAAAATAAAGAAAAAATCTTAACTCTCAATGTAAAAACATACTGAACCACATTTTCAGAACTTATAAACATCATGGCACACTCCGCGTTGAGAAAAAATGGAAAACACAAACAGCTTCTCACTGCCGAGGAAGACATCTCACATCTTCTTACCCTGTTGTAAACTTCTCGGCACGATTCTAGATACCGTAAATTAGAAGTGGCTTTGAGATTGGCGATTATTGAGATGTGACGTCATGGGGCACAAAAAAACCCGTATTCTCGGTATCGACTATATTAACGATACAATGAGAGTAGGGCCCCTACTGTCCGGATCTCTGACTCTCCGAAACGCTTTCGAAAGTGCAGAAATAAATGAATAAACTAAGAACGAAACGTACTGCAGATTGCAAAAAAAGAATTCTGTCAACCCTTGCTATTTTTGCCTTCCTTTTATGAAGCTAGTGTACGGGGCATTTCACGGTATTTGTGACATAGGGATGTCCGTAACAAAACTTTTTAGAAGTTTAAAATTTTTATATATATTGAAAAAGTACATTCTAAAGTATATGAATATCATATTGTTTTCATAGTTCACTTTATATTATGTTTGTAATTGCACTCGGAACATTTAAAATGCAATTTTCAGTTACGGGCTCTACATTGAATATCTTTAAAAACTAAACTTTTATTCCAATTATTGCTACGGAATCTACAGTCATCATTTTCACAATCCATATTTTTTTATAGAACACACTTTTTGATTAAAATTGTTTGCTATATTAGAGGTGAGCCTTTACTTTATCTATCTCAAGTACCAGTTTTGACTTAAAAATCGGTTTAAGCCAGATCTGAAGAAAAATTCAATGCAGAGTCCTAAACAGTGAAAATTGCATTTTCAATGTTCTGAGTGCAATTACAAACATAATATAAAGTGAACTATGAAAACAATTTGATATTCATATACTTTAGAATGTACTTTTACAATATATATAAAAATTTTAAACTTTTAAAAAGTTTTGTTACGGACACCCCTATGTCACAAATACCGTGAAATGCCCCGTATACAATGAGAGTGTACAGTGAGAACATTGATGAGTCACCGTCGGATCATTCTATATCAAATCAAAGAGCCACGAAAATTAACCATCACCACTTTCAGCAAAATTTGCAGATGTGAATATGTCTATGTGTAGTGATACAAAAAGTTTTTTAGGAAGCCTCACACAAGAAACTAAACACAAAATTTAAATAATCTTTTTTTTTTTTTGTATCATGTTATATACATATTAACCCCTGTAAATTTTGTTGAAATAAGTGATGGTCAAGATGGTTTATTGATTTGAATGACCCCGTCTCATGTGCTTGTGCTTCTAATATACAGTACTTATGCTTCACATGTAAAAGTGTTGCCATTTCATTCATTTAATTAACATCACTTTTTCTTCAAAATTTTTTTCCTCCCATTATAAGCATAGATACAGTTAATTAAAATAGACCCTTTTTTTAGAAAAACTCAATTATCTGCATTTTTACTACCCCAATAGAGTGCGATCCCAATTGAGTCGTCTAATTGGAGGTCTACGGTAGTGAGTTCATGGGATTCTTCGATGGTTTATACTTGACAGATGAAATTATGATTCGACAACTAAAACAACGCGGACACTTTTTCAACAAAAGTGTACCATTAAACTATGAATGTAGTTTAGTTTGGTTTCCATATGTTTTACATGGTACCTCCATGCACTGAAGTCTTCACTGTAAAAAATGATTTCTGTTTTTAATGTATACAGCTAATTTAATAGTAAAAATCTGTAAAATTTTCTAATTTTACAGTAAAAAACTGTAAAATAACGAATTTTACAACACTAAACAAAAATTGCTAATTTTACAGTAATAAACTGTAAAATTGCTAATTCTACAGTTAATTTTACAGTTTTAAATTGGAACCTCGACTGCCAGTATTATACTGTTGTTTTTACAGTATAATATTGCTAAATTTTACGGCAATAAACTTTAATATTTCTAACTTTACAGTAAGAAACTGCAAAATTACTTATTTTACAGTTTATTACTGTGCATTTTTGAATTGGAACTTCGACTGCCACTCAGGGGCGGCATTTCAGCATTTCATTTGAGGGGGCGAGTTTCTTAAATATGAAGTTCCTCAGTGTCGGTATGGAACAAAATACATATTGGTTAAAAGAAATATCTTTAAATGGATTTAATGTTTAGAAAAATTAGAGTTTTCAAACAATATAAATTTTTGTGACCAGAGTTAAAAGTTATTTTATAATTATAACTAATTACATATATTATAAATAATTAATATTTTGTAATTATAACTAATCACACAAAATGTCTTGGTTGGAAACTCGCTTTTAACATTTAGTCAAGTTTTAATCTGCAATGTTTGGAGTCAAAAAGAAGAGGTTTTTTTTCCATCGATTTCCAGTGTCTTGTGCTATTTCCCAAACAGCTGAAGTTGAAAACCCTTTCTTATCCCGTTATACTTGTTTCAGAGTATTTTTTTTTCCAGATTCCTCTCTTATTAGAATAATCTAGAGAATTTGTTTAAGGATGAATTTTATCAATTTTTGTTTGAAATTGACAAGATCTTTTAGTTCCTTTTGCACGAGATCATTGATTTGTGTTATACATATATTGAATTTACCCGTTTTTTTTTTTAACATTCTGCGAAAAATATTTGGGGGTGCAACCGCCCCCTCTTGCCCCCTATTTGCCGCCCCTGCTGCCAGTATTATACTGCAGAAACAACAGTTCATTTTTTACAGTGTTTGAATGCCAATAGTCATTTGACTTCGCTCAAATTCGCTAGATATACGACATTTTTTCTGCTTCAAAATCTGAATCGAAAACAAGACTTTTTTTTTTTCAATTATGGGAAGAAAAATTGCCGAAGGTGTCATTTTTTTGCGCTTATTTTTAACAGCAGCGTGACCAAATCTCTGGTGTGCATTAGAGCGTTAAGAAATGGGGAATCAGCAAATAGCCTTCTCTGACAATAAAGGAGGGTCAAGTATTAGGTCGGATGGTCCAACGTAGCCCGAAGACACATAATCTCATAAACTGTAACTCTGGGTACTCTAAATGTTTGATATTTTCTCGCTCTAATTCCGCATATGCACGAATGGGAATAGACGGTGTTATGAAATGAGTTGGCAGCGTGCCGTTTATAAAAAAATTGAATCGTTAATGTTTACTGCCTTTGGCATTTCTTGAAATTTTGCCGAAAATTCGTTGATGAAAATAATCAACATTTTATTTTTAGATCAATGAGAAATAATATAAATATTGTCGGCCCTGATTGATCGGGTAACGGATAAACGAATACTCTGCTTATACGAATAAAATATTTCGAAACCGAATATTTCCCATGCCATAGACGCAATGTTAAAAATCCCCGCTTAATCGAATAATATTTCGTGGAACCGACAGTATTCGTTTAAACGGGGCCGACAGTATTTATATTAAAAAATATAAGTTTTATCATAAAAAAATTCTTATCAACGAAAATGATCTTTATTTGCTTAGGTGCAGAGATATCTTATTGAATAGAAAAATACTGATCTTCTTTTTGATACAATTAAAACTCAAATCTATTGACTGATTGTAATTAAAATAGGACTTCAGTTTTAATTTTTCGGTTATGTAAACTCTAAAGTTAGTTCTTCATTTTGAAGCACACAAAATATGATAAGGCTGATAGTTTTTAAAATACAGTTATATAGGGTTGCACCATAAAAAATATTTTGGTATATATGCTTTAAAAAATTAAGTCCACTGCTGGCATTCTCTAGACAAGGTTATGAAATAAGTTAGCTCTATTCTTTATTTTACCACTGAAAAAAAAAAGAAAACGAATGGTTGTATTGTACACACGCAAATGCATTGCATTATTATATACTATTACTCAGGTTACTGTTTCGAATACGCTATTTTTTTTTTGATCTTGATGAAAGTGCTCTTGGTAATATTCTTCATACATTGTGGTAATATTCTTCGTACAGCTTACCGTTTTTTACGGTAATACGGAAAAAAATTTATACAAAAAACAATAGGAAAACTTTTTAATTAATTATAATTTTACTCTTCATTAGTGGGTGTGTTAACTTATCCATAATTTATTTTTGATGATGGAGACCGCGTATATTTTTACTACGCGTCCAATTCGGGTTTCTGCCGACGTTTCTACCTGTATGTTGAATTGAACTTTTTGGAATACCATTCTGTCATCGAACAAGGACTGAATTTAATTTTTTTTTATTTGGTTCATGCAGGCCTCTATTGCCTAGTCAACAATGCTGGAGTGTTGTCTTACACATCGTTCGATCTCATGACGCCAGAAATGTGCGAAGAAGTCATCTCTGTCAACCTCATGGGAACTATTAGAATGACGAAGATATTTCTGCCTCTAATTACCCCAGTACCAGGTAAAACTTATTTCCTTTTAGGATAGTTACTCGTCTTAAGTATAGTGCTCCTCTGGTAACTTGAGCTATGACCTTGACAATGTTTGCCTCTTTTGGGCTGGGACTGATTGACCAAAATTCTTGGGAAACTTGAGCTTCCCCTCAGAAATTTCAAAGGCCCTAAAAATGACTGGAAAACTGCTTAAAAATCCCAGTTTCATCATTTAAATTTCATTTTACAGATAACTGCTTCAATAAAGTTTGGCATAACTGTTACTATTTACTTTATGCTAATTTTGTGAAGTGATAAATTTGATTCAACTACAAACCATTTTTATTCGCTGCGAATTTTTCTTTATGTACTGTATTTTTTCAAAACAATTTTCAAATTTGTTCATTTTGAAAAATGTAAGTTATCTTAATTATTGCACTTTGCCCCCCATTACCCTACTGCATTTATGATCAATGTGGAGCTTTATGCCATCGTAACTTTAAAACTATTTCTACTCAAAAACATCTGTCACAATTCATTGTAAGATGAGACATTTTGAACAACTCGCCGGCTGTTTCGCGCATTGAAAATCGAAAAGACGAATCAAAAATTGAATCAAGTGGTTTTTTATGCCGTGTATTTTTAATAAAAAATTTGGTATGGACCCCACACTACTTCCTTTTACGTGTAAATTTCTTAGTAGTTGCCTTAAGTGTTAAAAAAAGTGCTTGGAGTGAGCAAGGTAACAATTCAAATATTTACTCCCCTAATCTGCCACGAAACAATGCAAAAAATATTTTACAATGGTTAATTTTCTAAATATTGCTGATTTTAATATCATTCAGTGAATTTTTCGCAAAATATCGCCAATAGCGCCAAGTTGAACCCAAATTCAAAAAATAATTTTTTCGCCAAATTTGTCGCCAACTTGGCGATATGTCGCCAAGTTGGCGTCAAACACTTGGCGACCAAAAGCTTGGCGACATATCGCCAAGTGGTCGCGCCAATTCATATCACTTGAGTCTGCATTGAAATTAACACTGATTTACCCCAAAAAAGGGGTAAAACACCCTCTTGGGAACATTCGAATGCAACCACAAGGGGAGGTGCACAACTAGACCATCCTCAGAGCCTACATACCAAGCTAGAAGCTTTTACGGCATATAGTTTTTGAGTTATGCGACCCACATACATACATACATACATCCGCACATACGTACATACAGACGTCACGAGAAAACTCGTCGTAATTAACTCGGGGGTGGTTGAAAAGGATTTTTCGGCGGCTTATATGTTGGTAGGTACATATGCACGTGCTGACAGGTCGAAAAAACTACTCAACATTCATTTGGTGGTGAGCAAAATCAAAGTTTAGACTCAAATTTGAGTGATTTTTTTTTTTTTCGCGATCACAATACTTCCTTTACTACGTAAAAGGAAGTAAAAATTACTGCCATTAAAAGTGAAAAAAAAAATTGCAATATTGCGTTTATTTTCTTTCTTCTTGTTTTTAATATAAGCTTTCAAACAAACTACTTTAGAATTAAAAATAGTATACAGCCGTTCTTTCCCTGCCAACTTCCCTTTCATCGCCAGAAAGTTGATTTTTCTATGGAATTATTCGCTGTTATAGTCGTCACTGAGCTCATACATTTTACTTCTCCAAAATGAATTTCACTTCTTTAAAAATGTCAAGGAGTATTTTGACTCCTTGAAAATACATTAGCTATAACTTTTCATCATAGGATCATTGAATCTGAGCATGTTCTGATTCGACGTGTCCGGTCTGCAAAAAATTATTTGATACACTAGCTAAAGTGTCTCGCCTTGTTTTCATAAAAGAAAAACTAACATAAAAGCACTGTAAAAATGAATGTTGTTTTTACAGTATAACACAGCTAATTTTATAGTAATAAATTGTAAAAATGGCTAATTTCACACTAATAAACTGAAAAATTGCTGCTTTTACAGTACTAAACTGCAAAATTGCTAATTTTACAGTAATAAGCTGTAAAATTGCTAATTTAAGTTTATTACCGTGAATTTTTCCGTTTTAAACTGAAGCCTCTGCTGCCAGTATTATACGGTTGTTTTTACAGTATAATGCAGTTAAAAATTTTACGGCAATAAACTGTAAAATTACTAACTTCGCAGAGTAAGAAACTGTAAAATTGCTAGCTTTACAGTTTATTACTGCACATTCTACAGTTTCAAATTGGAACCTCAGCTGCCAGTATTATACTGTAAAAACAACAGTTCATCTTTTGCAGTGCGATTATTTTGATATTCGTCATATGTATCGCTGTTTTACCTCTTTATTTTTAAATAAAGTAATGAAATTCCGCATCTAAGATTCAATGTATGCATGCATAAATTTTAAGTTTTACCTTTACGACTGCGTACAGCAGGCAATTACTGCATTTATCAGGAAAAAAGTAGTTAATATTCAAAAAATCATGAATATAGTATTTGAGTTCTGGCAATTAGTTCTGGTAAGGAAAAAATATTAAATATATTGAAAAAATAAATAGTTTGATAGACCGACAGATGATTGACAGAGAGGCCGTTCATTCATTCAGTCCGATAAAACTTTATTAAAAACAAAATTAGATGTAACGTGAAAACAGTTCATACTCGCGAAAAGATATAACAGAGTCGTACGTTTATCATCAATTGACCCTCGATGTTATGTGAAAAAAATATATTGTACAGATATTTGTACAAAAAAGGGAAGAAGAAAGACAAATCATATTTTTCCAGCAATGCTATTTGAAATTGCGTTGATTTTAATGTACAAAATTGAGATAATATTTCTTGATACCAGTAATGATCTTTTATACATTTCTCTAGAGCAAAATTTTATCAGTTGTTCTAAACAGATTTTCAAATATTCGACCAGATACAAGAAATTAAAAACAATTGCGTTTCCAAAATATTAGAAAATGTTTCATTAAATCAAAACAATTGCCAAATGAAAATATATTTCATAAAGGTTCTAATAAATGTAACAATCATAAAATTTCATTTCACCTTCGAAAAGCGGAGAAAAAATTGAAAGCGAGATTAAATCTATTTCTTCAACATTTGGTGTCGTATTTTGGTAATTTTAACTCTCAAGATTCTTTAATAATCGTATTATAGAAGCAATATCTCAGCATACATACATATTAACAAAGAATAAAAAAATTAAAAAATAACCCATGAGCACGAAGAAAAAAATAAAACGCATAACAGTTTTATAGACAAAATAAGGCTCCCCATTCCAAAAAGTCTGACAAAGTATATATAGTAAAATCAATGACATTAATCATAAGTCATTCATGTTTCTGGCATAAAAACAATATTTTTTCGATAAAGATTGTATGCGGTAAGAACCATTGAGGTTTTTGATTATTAATTAAATAAAACATGTAAATACAATTAAACAAAAGCTATAGGCAGTGAGAACAAATATTGAAAATTTAAATCAAAATAACTAATCATTCAATAAAAAATAAATATACTTCTGGCATTTTCCAACGTTGATTGGAAGGTACGTTACTTTGAGCAGTTAGAGGTCAACACTTACTAAATTATCCAGTTCCTAGATAAACCGAATAAACCTTTCCTTCAAAATTGGCAGCTGAAACGCCTTTTGAAGTCAAAAGAACTGTGCTTGGGACCGGATCACTCCAGCAATTACCATCGAAGCAATATTGATGGATTTTCTTATCAAAACCTCCGTCACCAGTTGGCTTGTCCGAAAACAATGCTTTTAAAAGTCCATTATGAATTACCAATCCCGGGGAATGGTTGTATGCTACGGTTGTCAACGTCACTGGATAGCTCCACCCTTTGCCGTCAAACTTCATCCACTTATATTCCCTGTTCCCGTCTTGAAACAACAAATACAGCAGACCTTGGTAAGTCACTACTTGAGGACTAACAATCGAGAAGATTTTTTCAGCTCCATACTTGACTGATGATACATCAGACCAATCGTTCCCATCAGTGGTGGTGCAGTAATTTACATCGGTGTAGTCTTCACTTAGGCCAAATAAGTACAACTTTCCTTTGTACACCACCAAGTTCACCTGATTTGAGTACTTCCCTGGTGGCTGATGGGAACCGTCAGACAAAAAACGGCCATTTGTGTATGATTTGATCACTGCGTCATGATTAGCGGTACGAACAACTACATACAATTTCCCTTTGAAAAGAGCGGCAGAAATTTCGTTATCACTCGAATTGAACTGTTCTATGACAGTCGAAGAACTCCAGTTTTCACCTTCACTCTTATTCATATAAAGGAATCGGTTGTCTGTCGATTTATAGAAGCAGTACAAAGTGTTGTTGTAAGTAACTAAGTAGGGCCTGGTGTCAGTATCTTCAGAATTTGTTGGTTCTGAAGAGTGCCAAATATCATCCGTTCTTGTCATCCATAGTTTCATGTTGGCTAGATTTCAGTTAAGTCCAATTCTCGTACAAAGTATAACTTATTTCAGAAACAGAACTAGAGCTCATTTAAGTCCGAAAGTCACACAAATGCGATCACTTATCCTTTAAAAAATTATTAGGTTTCAATTAAGTCCGAAACGCACGAAATCTGTCTCTTATCTTGAAAGACTGACTGTATTTCAGAAAGAAGTCCAAAACTCATACATAGATCACTTATCTCAGAAGAAGGACTAGAGCTCAGTTAAGTCCGAAATTCACAAAGTACGTCTCTTACCTCGAAAGAAAGATTAGATTTTAGCAAGAACTCCGAAATTCATACAAAGTATCACTTATCTCAAAAGAAGGACTAGATTTCAGTCAAGTCCAAAAATCACACAAATGCTGCAACTTATCCTGAAAGAATGTTTAAATTTCAGTCAACTCCGAAACTCATACAAAATCTGGCACTTATCCTTAAAGAATGACTAGATTTCAGCAAGTAATCTGAAACTCTTAAAAAGTCTGTACCCCTAAGAAATGATTATCCTTCGGTTAGTTCCGAAACTCGTACAAAGTATCACTTATCCCGATAGAATCGCAAATATAATAAATTAAGATAGCTAAACTTGCCTTAAAAAGAAACTTGTCTATTTATGCAACTATGTTGATGCATGCTATTCCTCGTACGAGGGATAAAAAGAAATCTCTTCCCCACTTAGACTGTACAGTGCCTTCCGTTTTAGATCCATATCACATTAGATAGGGATTGTCCGCCACTTCCTGCGCCGAATAAAAAAGTTCTACTATTCAAAGAATTATTTGTTGCCGATATGAATGTCTGAATATTAAATTTAGCTTTTCCTCTTTCCTTTCAAAATAGACATTGACTTTATAGTTTGCTGAAAAATCTTAACAACTATTATATATGCGAAAGTTTGTATGGATGGATGAATGTTTGCTCCTTTTTCACGCAAAAACTACTGAATGGATTTTAATGAAACTTTTACCATGATGTAGCTTATACATCAGAATAACACATAGGCGATAATTTATAAAGATATTCAAAAAAAATCGATCGGTAGCGCTTTTTTCATTGCAATTTAAGTCACATTTTTCGCATATATCAGAAGCCTTTCCTCAATCTAATTCAGTATTTAGTATATCATTTCAACTCCCTGTCGTCAGCTTGAATTGCGTACATGATTTCTGATATTTGTATTGAATATTCAATGCTTTTCTCAAGTCAAATCACAAAGCAACCTTTTTTTTCAGCTTCATGGGGAATATCTCATACGCTGGATTAAAATTAAAATTATTAGTTTTTTCTCTCAATATTTCTTTCTTTTTGAACTGCACTCCTTTGATTAATCATATCGAGAATGGCAAATTTTTGAGTCCCCCTTTCACCTCTTTTTATGCCCTTTTACCTCTTATTACACGCGCACTGCCGTGCGGGTAAAGCTAGTATTTCATAGAGGTGCTAGAGTCCTGTTCATGCAAATTGTCTCTCAATGAACTTGCTTTTTTTAAAAACATCACAAAAAAGCAAGTGATTATTGGGGAAAATTATTCATAGCTGAAATTCTGAAAGTGTCAAGCAAAGTAAAATCATACTTTGCTATACTTTTTGAGATGTGATTTTTGAGTTCATGGTTGCTAGTTTTTTGTAGAATGTACTTGCTTATAGATTTAATGTCTTCAAATATATGCGACGGAGATAATAATATCTATTATATTATTTAAGTGGATTTGAGTATTTCTGTAAAAGTACGTTTTTCTAAATTTTACGTTAAAAATGGACATCCAAACGAATAGCCCCGTGTTTTTAATAAAAGGTTTTACAACAGGAATGCAAACTTTTTCCCAAGCGAATGTCTCTTTTATATAATTGCGTATAAATGTGCGTACGAATTTTTTTGTGAATAAATAAAACATAAGTAAACTATTTAGATGAGGAGAAAACTCGACGACTATACTAGAAAGCAACTTAATTTGAAACTCAATGTCACTACGGGAGAAGCCGGGATCTTCTCTAATTCTCCAAGTAGGCTATGACGTTTTATCTAGCTCGTTTTTCATAGGCTAACGTCATGCAAACATCACGCTGACGTCACGATTTTTTTGTCAAGAAAGGTTGCAGTCGAGTATAGTGATATGTTGCTACACTGCAAAAAATAAACTTGGTTTTACAGTATAGTACTGGCAGCAGAGGTTCCAGTTTAAAACTGTAAAATGCACAGTGATAAACTGTAAAATTATGAGTATTACATAATTATGTTACTGCTATTTTTAGTTTATTACAGTGAATTTTACAGTTTTAAACTGGAACCTATGCTGCAAGCATAATGCTGCAAAAACTAATTTAATTTTTGCAGTATAGTTGCTCTATTTCATATTAAATACTAATGTCCAGTTGATCTCTATGACCGACGAGTGATACATTGCGAATTAGTTTATTTTACAATGAGTAATATAATAATTACTTACAAGCATGGTCCAATGATAAATTCCGAATTGGTTTGTTTTACATTGATTCCTAATACTTAACTAGGTGACCCGTGCGGAATTCCGCAAAAAAAAAAAAAAAAAACTCTAAACTTAAAATTTAATACGACAATTTTTATTGGCTTCATTTGCACAACATCGCCATCTACTGCCGTCGTTCTGACAACTTTTCAAAGAGATCAAAGACACGTTCACTTTTACAACTATTACAAAAGTGATACCCTATATTAAAATCAAATATACCCAAGGCTACTACGAAACTAAATACTAACGTTATCGCAAAACTACCATAGTATTTTGAAACAATAAAAGTTACAATTAAGGTTTACCGAGCTAAGCCTTGGCTTGAAATGTCGCATTTAAAATTGATTTGAACAACAATGTAACGATTTTGACAGTTGAGCAAAAAATTTAACTTTTTCAAACTTCAATCGCTTATAAGTCGCTTAAATGTGGATTTTCGAGATTCTCGTTACGCGGCGCTAGCGGAGAAACGTTCTAAAGAACGCATTTTTTTTAATCTTTCGAATGAAATCAAAATGGAGACGATACGACTATTATTTCGCTAGATAGAGTCAATTTTGTGCCCAACAATTGAGGTTCGAATAAAAAACGAACCGACACTTTTTAGAGGGTGGGTCTAATTTTCGTCAATAGCCCGCGGGATAAGCTTCAAAATCATAAATTTTCTTGCAATTCGATAAAGAAATGAGCGAGTTTCGACCGGGTATAGGATTCGGCTTAGAGAAATAATATATGGAGATTGCTTACAAGCATGGACCAATGATACATTGCTAATTGGTTCATTTCACTTTGAGTAACAATACTTAATTGCTCCCACTCTATTCGTAATGTATCACCAGGGATACATTACAAACTGATTTATTTCACATCGATTCATATTAAATACTATCCAATTCTAGGTAGAGTTGTGACAATTACCAGCATATTGGCAAGGTTGGTCTGTCCTCGTGTCGCTGTGTACACTGCAACGAAGCACGCTCTCAACGGATTCTTCTCTTCACTTCGATACGAGCTCATGGATTCTGGGGTTCATGTGGCCACGATAGAGCCAGGAGATTATTCCACAACAACAGACATAATGCAGGTGAGACCTAATTGTGGTTTTCCTTTTAAAAAATTTTTTCAAAGAACTATTTTCTAAATGTTTAAAATCTTAACGTTGTTTTACTACTTCATTTTGTTTTGAGTAGTATTCTTTTAGCTGAAAAATCCAAATCTTCTGGGCATGCAAAATAATCAAATACATCGTAATTTTTTTCGAGTTTGCTTTAAGCGTCTTGAATATTGCACATAGCAACTAAATAATATTTAATTCATTTTTTACAAAGTTGTTTTCAAAAATATTACTTCAGGTGAATTGAAGCGGTTAGTATTAAACCAATATTTGTCAATTTACGAGGTGCATTCAAGCTCTAAGGCCTCCGATTTTTTTTCTCCAGACTGAAAAGACATAGAAACATGTGCATTGTTTTAGAATGAGCGCGCGATCTTCGTCAAAATATCACAGAGATGGCAACACTATGCAACAGGTGGAATTTCAACGCCAGTCGTCAGAATGATAACTGTTTTCGATACTTAAAATGGGAACGTTTTCCTGACTTGATCAGCGTGCAATCATTCGTTTTCTGAATTTGAGTGGTGTTACACCAATTGAAATTCATCGATAGTGGAAGAAGACATGTGGTGATGGAATAATGGATGCGCCGAAAGTGCGTCCGTGGATGCGACAGTTATTCGGCGATCCCCCAAAACAATTCTCTCCACTTTATCAATCATGTCGTCAGCAGTTTGTGTGAGCCCGAGGTTGTTTCGGTTTGTTTTCACACGATGTTCTTTCTGCCTTCATTAAACTGTCGCACCCACGAACGCACTTTCGACGCATCCATTAGTCCATCACCACATGTTTTCTTCAACTGTCGATGAATTGCATTTGGTCTCACACCACGCAAATTCAGAAAACGACTGATTGCACGCTGATCAAGAAAGGAAAACGGCGCCATTTTAAGTATCGAAAGCAGTGCTCATTCTCGTGACTGGCGTTAAAATTCCACCTGTTGCATAGTGTTGCCATCTCTGTGATATTTTGACAAAGAACGCGAGCTCATTTTAAAACAATGCACATGTTTCTATGTCTTTCCAGTCCGGAGAGAAAAAAATCGGAGGCCTTAGAACTTGAACGGCCCTCGTACTTTAACCCTTCACTGCATGGTGCGCCTGATCTGGCACAAAGCAAAAAAACCGCATATATTCCTCTGATATTTAAATGCAATTAAACTGAGCTTTGTGCCCCTTCTGGAACATTGCTATAACAGTTTAGTGTGATTTTTATGCACTAGTTAGTTGAACTAGTCTAGGTATTACTGTTCTTGTGCATTGAGTTACCGCCCATAAGCCAGGGCTGAGGCAGAACTGAAGCAAATGCACCTACAGCTCGATCATAGCATCCTAAGACTGCAGTTTCGCCCTTATTATGGGCTCCTCAGTTAGGAATAGCCAATGATCGAGCCGGAGGCAAAAATCCTCTTAATGTAGCTATGATAGCCAACAAACTGGTAGATAAAGTGAATTTATCTTATTATTGCAGTCTTAGGATGCTATGATCGAGCTGTGGGTGCATTTGCTTCAGTTCTGCCTCAGCCCTGGCTTATGGGCGGTAACTCAATGCACAATACCCAGCTTTTGCCTTCAAATTTCGAGTTGAGCCGCACCATAGTTTGCGGACACTCGCTGGTAAGATAAATTCACTTTATCTACCAGTTTGTTGGCTATCTTAGCTACATTAAGAGGATTTTTGCCTCCGGCTCGATCATTGGCTATTCCTAACTGAGGAGCCCATAATAAGGGCGAAACTGCAGTCTTAGGATGCTATGATCGAGCTGTGGGTGCATTTGCTTCAGTTCTGCCTCAGCCCTGGCTTATGGGCGGTAACTCAATGCACAATACCCAGCTTTTGCCTTCAAATTTCGAGTTGAGCCTCACCATAGTTTGCGGACGCTCGCTGATAAGATAAATTCACTTTATCTACCAGTTTGTTGGCTATCTTAGCTACATTAAGAGGATTTTTGCCTCCGGCTCGATCATTGGCTATTCCTAACTGAGGAGCCCATAATAAGGGCGAAACTGCAGTCTTAGGATGCTATGATCGAGCTGTGGGTGCATTTGCTTCATTACTGTTCTTGCTTTTGAAAAATAGAGCGTCTGCATTACAGTAAGAAGTGTGCTTAGTCATTATTTCCTTTGTTCTAAAAATGTTTAAATATATATGCTGTACTTAGTGGCAAAAATTTGTTTGTTCCACTTATGGCACAAAACACATTGTAGATTATTACGCTTATCAGTATGGGCATATACTATGTGCTTTGTGCCATATGTGAAACCTACAGTTAAAACATCATTTTTGGTGCAAATTTTTAAGATTAATTTTTTTCTTCATTTTTCCTAAACTCAAGGCTTTTAAAGAGTCACATATGATTTTTTTCATGAAAATATAAAAAATCGGGCAGTGAAGGGTTAAAGAGTACTGGCAAAATAACGCAACTAGCCACCACGTTCTTGTTTTTGCTACCATAAAGTTTCGCTCTAAAATAGGTTTTTACTTTAAGTAATGGCGACCTTTATTTCAGTATTTTTTACTGGAACATTTCAGGAAAGTTTTTGACAGTGTTTGGCTTTAAACAATGACCTCGACTTTTCGTTTCAGTGGACTCAAAGCCGCGTGGAAGAGATGTGGGAAAAGATGTCACCCGAGGAGAGAAGGTCCAAAGCCCATCTTTTCGAGGATACAAAGAAGAGGGTCCACAAGGCAAAGTGCTCCTCCGAGGACCAGGAGAGGAACTATAAAATCCTCCTGGAAGATGTAGAGGATGCGATGTTTGCTGAAGAGCCCCATTGGAGATATGTGAGCGCCCCCTTCGCCACGAAGGCGTTTCTGTGGGTTTTGAGGATGCTGCCGGAGGAGATGAGTTTCAAAGTTATGGGGAGAGCAAACAATTGAGAGACGTTATTTTGTGATGTTCTGTTGCAGAGATTACTGGAAATGCGAATGATGTGCTTCAATTTGTGACAGGAAGAAGATGCAGCAAATTGAAGATTCAGTTTTCTAAGAATGATGATAAAGCATTTTCAAAGAACATTTTTTTAACCAAAAATAAAATAAGATCCGTTGAAATAAGGTTTTAACGGATAGCTGAGATGAACATGTAGTGTTTTTTTTATATACATATATTTATTTATTTACTTATTTATATATATTTTTTCTTTTTTTTTTTTTTTTTTTTGGCAACGTGGCCAAAGCTTGAGATGGTCAATGAAAATTTTTCGTTGTCATAATTTTATCTTTTAGCATGATAATAAATCATTTTCAATGAAAATACAAAACATAAAATAAAATAATATGTTAAAAAAGTTTCTAACGGATGATGAGATGAATTTTCAAAAATTTATTTATTGATTTTGTACATAACCAACGCATGATGTGTTCTAACTCTTTCCAAAAAAAAAAAAAAAAGAAGTTAACTAAAAATTTATTTTTTTTTATCATGCTAGTAAACTATTTTCAATGAAAAACTAAAAACCAATTAAATAAAATAAGCGCTGTCGAAAGAATAAAATGGTCAGCATGTATTTTTATTTATTTATTTATTGTTTCAAATAACGGGGAGAGAAATTAGGTCTCCAAATGATTATTAAAGCAAATATTTGATACAAGTAATCTTGATGGGAATTGCAGTAAACTGTAAAGATTGCGTTTATTAAATACCAGGCTTAGAGTAATCGCCGATTACGTAATCGTAATCTGCGTAATCGATTACATTTTTTGATAATCGTGGTTATAATCATAATTTGGAAATGGGACACTCGTAATTGTGTTATCGTAATGTTAATCAAGTATTTCTTGTGTAATCGTAACTGTAATCTTTCTCTCAATAATCGTAATTCTGTCTTGTAATCGTGTAATCTGACTTTTTTTTTCAAACTATTTTCACATATAATTTAATTTTAGAATGCTTTATATTTTAATGCTCATATTATTTTTAATCAATAAGTTTATAAAAGAAGAAAAACTTGTGTATTTATAGAATTTTAAAACATTTTTTATGTTTGAAAAATGATAAATTTTACTTAAGAAATTTACAAAAATGTCCTTTGATCATGTTATTTTTAAGAATTTTATACTTCCAATATTTATTATACATGTAGACTGAAACTAGAACCCCCTAAAAAAATCTGTATCCTCCTCTGTATATATATATATATAATATATATTCCTCCCAAAGCTGTAATCGTGTAATCGAAATCGTAATCGTCATATAATAATCGCAGTCGATTACATTTTTTACATAATCTAATCGTTTCAGTAATTGTCATTGCGATTTGGTGGAGGACTAATCGTAATCGTTATGTCCAATTTTTCAGGCTCGTAATCATAGTCGTAATCGATTACACTTTCTCGTAATTTACTGCACAAGCCTGTTAAATGCTAAAAAAATTTCCTTAATCGACCATTTTCCCTTTATGTAAAACTATTTCAGTTTTTCAGTTGACTGAGAGGTTTTCTTCAGCTTCAGACATTTTGAACAACTTTCAAAATCTCAACTTTCTCAAAAAATTCCTGATAAGGACAGAATAATAGGAAAAACTGCTCACTCAACCTTGAAAATCAATTAGTTTCATATCGATTTTTGCACAAGGTATCAAGGATTTACTTTGCATTCTTCACAAAAAATGTCTATTCAGTTTTAGACATCATCGATTGCTACATGCACTAAACTACTACGCATTCTCTGTATTAAAACAATTGTACATGTTTCGATTAGATATCTAAATAGTAGAAAACAATATGATGTCCATGGTACGGTAGTATGTCCAATATATTGAAAACGCTTCATTTTCAGTAAAATGATAAATTATTCCATATCCTACATAAAGATTCTAGATGGCTCTTATTGATGAATTATGCAAAAGAATTAAAATGGTTTGGAATTCAAAAAAACGAACTTTTGTGTGTGTGGTGTGTGTTTGTGTGTGTGAAATTCGAATTTCATTTCTTTTAAATATATATTTTTGTTGAACAAGCTGTAAAATAGTTAGCACAACTAATGAATTGAAAGATTTTTTGAAAATTGTGTAAATATTTCTGACTAAATGCTTCAGACTTTTTTTTTTTATTTCATCTGTATTTGTAAGCCCTAAGCGCCCCTAGTTTTCTGTCTGATGTTCTTTTTGTACAGACCATTCATGTTTAAAACACATGATGTATCGAGTAGATAATGAACCGATAATCTTTATTGATAGTCACATGGAGCAAAAATTATAGTTATTTTCCTGTTAATACTTAAGTCTAATTATAATTATTTTATCAATATATATATATAAATATATAAATGCATATATGTATATTTGTATGTATATTTGTAGGTTTGTTTATTGTTTGTATGTTTGTTCCTTATACAAATCCAGTTTTTGTCGGATTTTCATCAAACTTGGCACAGAGGTTCCTTGATGCACTAGAATTCACATAGGCGGGGTTTTGAAATTTTTAAAAAATCCAAAAAGCTCAAAATTTAAATTTTTTGTCTCAAACTGGAATTTTTTTTTTCAATTTTGAATACATAGAGTAATAAAGATAAGCTTTTAAGCATACAAATTGATAAAATTTAACACATTTAAATATGAGTATTTTCCAACAAAGAGTACGATTAACAATGAATTGTCAATTTAAGGCTCACTAGGGTGATTCAGAAATGTATGGAAAAAAATAAACTTTGTATTTTTGTGCGTCTTACCCTCTTATTTTGTGCCACTATATACACTGATTATTTGTGCAAAATTTTGGCAAAATATATTAATATTTAGAGGTCGCTCAAACGCCTTGAAATTTCGTGATATTGACAAAAACGTGATCGTAAATGATATCTATAGAAAAAAGTAGCCTTTGTATTTTTATTCGTCTTATCCTCTTATTTTGTGTCACTATATACACTGATTATTTGTGCAAAATTTTGGCAAAATATATTAATATTTAGAGGTCGCTCAAACGCCTTGAAATTTCGTGATATTGACAAAAACGTGATCGTAAATGATATCTATAAAAAAAAGTAGCCTTTGTATTTTTATTCGTCTTACCGTCTTATTTAGGCCCTTTATATACACTGAATTATTCGCCCAAAATTTTAGTAAACTATATTTACATTTAGGAGTACTTCAAATTTTGTGATAGTGGCACAAATGCGAACGTAAATAATAATAATAATAAAGTTACTTTATTGCTTTTTTTATATCTCCGAAGAAAAAAAGCGTGCAATCACAAAATGAACTATATATCTGAAAAACCAATGAAATGCAGAAAAGTATGAAAACTAATTAAATACGGCAAAAATATAAAAAACAAATTTAAATACATTAAATATATAGTAATTCGCTCATTAATTCTTGCAATACTTTTTAAGGTCACGTTTTTGCAACTTTGAAACCTTTTCTGTGTTCCTGTACCACTTGAAGAAGATACTGTCTTTGTTTTTCGTTGTTAGTGATAGTCTTAACAAATGCTTAAATAAGGGCCATGCCACGCTCCGTATTGTCGTTTACAATCCTCAGTTTCTTTGGTAGTATAAAGCCTTATTAGTAGCTATTTTAAAGATTCGAATGCTCAGGATCAAACAGCTTATATATTTTGAGTTAATTCTTTACATGAATAAGGACACTAAAAATATTCCAAATCATTTCTTCGTGCTTGCACAAAAAGGGTTGCTGGGAACCCAGCTCTTAGATATTCTTTCCCATTAACGATAAGAATGTGAAAGAAATCACATTCATATGTTACGAATACCTTTTGTTTGTCCAGCTGAAAGTTTGAACTGGTTGGGAAATATCCATAACTTGAAGCCATAAAGAATCTTTAACAACGATATAACACGAGGAACCACTCCTGGGACAGGAAAACATACACCAAGAGAAGGTGCTCTGCTCAAGAAAATCGCACTAAGCTCTAGTATCTTCATTGGACACTTCTTTTACAGATGTCATCAGAAGTTAACTTTGCGCAACTTCCATTACTAGTTGCACGTTGCTCTGAATGTGCTACCAACTCCTCAACCTCATCGTTCCTCACTCCAGGTTTAAAATTAGAATGTTTTATTCTGGACTATGATTGCTAAAACCGCTTAAAAAGCAGTATTGTAGATCCAATGGCAGTGGATGGTTCCACGCAATTGCGTGAACACTGCATCTGACATTGCACGCAATCAAATACCCCAATTCTACCTATTTCTTGGTTTATCGGTTAAAATACCGAGAGACCAAGAGATAGATTCCGGTTGTAATACCACAGAAAACACAATGTCTAAAATATAATGGCGGAAAGCACAATATAAAAGTTGCTTCCCTAGTTTTTTCCCCCCAAGTTCAAACATGCTCCAACTTTAGTACCGGCAATCAGGGGCGGATGGGGCCGGCGGGCAGCCGGGTATTTTCCCGGTGGGCCGCCTGTGTTTCGGCCGGTCTAAATTTTACAACTTGTGGCGTTTTTTTTTTTTTTTTAATATTTTTTTAGTCGGCCGGCCGGCCGGTTCAAATTTTAAAACTTGTGGCGTTTTTTTTTTTTTAAATATTTTTTTAGTCGGCCGGACGGCCGGTCTAATTTTACAACTTGTGGCCTTTCTTTTTTTTTTAGTCGGCAGGTGTAAATTTTACAACTTGTGGCGTTTTTTTTTTTTTTTTCCTTTTGTTACAACAAGTGGCCGGTCTGAATTTTACCTATATAGATAGAAAAAGTTTAGAAATCGATCAATGTTAAATTTCAAAATTTCCCTCTTTTTCACGGAATTCTATTTTCTCTTTTTTTTCTTTAGAAAGCAGTACGCGCTTGAAGGTGTATTAAATATTGCACCTTTTTTTCAATGCTGAGCGTTTCTATGTTTTACAAATGTGCATACACGTAGCCTACGAAGATCGCGCTCCGCTTTACACCAGCCTGTAATTTTCCCTCAAAAAGCGAGGGACAGGGGCAAGGAATTTCGCCGCCAGATGTCGCGTTAACCGGGGCAAACAAAGCGCTTTTATAATGAAACCCTACGGGATTTTGAGTGTCGGACTTGGTAGATTTTTCAAAAATTATGGGCATTTTTTTTCAAAATTTCAATTCACTAGCATTGTAACAACTCAGGTTGATCTCCAAAAGCTACTGAAAAGAAATTTTTTTGCTTGGAAATTAAATTAACGCTAGATGAACACGACTCTGTCAGTAATTGCGCTTCAGATTAAAAAATGAACAAGTTACTTTTGAAAAAGCAAAAAAATATATCTTTTTTTTATTACAAAATTTTTTCTAGGATTTTCAATCCTACGTGAAGTTATCAGCTGCCACTTAGCTGTTTCTGCGTTTTGCTAAATGCATTTTAAAACTTTAGGACGCAATAAAAATACTTCAAAAACTAATAATGCATCACAAAAAAATATTATTTTCCTATACATATACATGAGTGCAGCAGCAAACAAGTCTTTTGCACTTTCACCCCATGATTTTTTTTAAAAGTAAGTTATTTTTAAAAAATTATATTAATTTAATACCTTTTTTAATATTTTTAACTTTATTTTTAAAAAGAATTATGAATTTAAATTTAAAAAAATGGAAAGAACATTTTATTCAGAGAAATAAACTTGTTAAATAAAAAAATAAACGAAAATTAAAGAATAATGAAAATGAAAAAATAAATAAATAGAGATTTAAAAAATCATTAATTTTTAACTCTGAAATATGGGGGGGGGGGGCACTAAGGATGGATCCTTTACTTTTGAAAGTGAGAGAGCAGTCATCCTCTTTAGCCCCTGTACGAGCTGCCTATGCTTCGAATATCCCCCCCCCCCACCAAAAAAAAAAAAAACCCCAAGACCCCACCAGAAAGTGAAAGAGAGAATCTTTAAAGCTTTTCCTCGTAACAGTTTAGGGGACGGCATTATTTCAACTTGGCCCATCCGCCATCCCTCAAGCACCTCCGTAAACGAGACTCCCTCAAAATGATATAAAAAATGAACAAACAATTAAAACTAATGTTAGCTTGCCTAAAAAACAGCAATAACGCAATCGGGCGCCAGGAACACTCCCCCCCCCCCGTTAGTACACCCCGTTAGTCCCACATTGAAATGAGTTCTTTCAAGGCCAAACATTTTTGTATCGGGGCACACTATTCAAGTAGGTGAATGAGGAGCAAAGTGAAATACAGAGGCAAAGTGAAATGGTGAAATATTTTCAGTTTGCAGCGCCACGTTTCAAGCAATATTTTAACTAAGGCAGGGATTCAAGTGAAACAAGCAATCGCAAATTACAATCGCGACTGGAAATGAATTACATTAGAACGTTTCTTGATAAAAACATCGTGACGTCAGCGTGACATTTGCCTATGAAAAGCGAGCTAGATAAAACGTCACAGCCTACTTGGCGAATAAGAGAAGATCGCTGAGTGCTTGTGAGCTCTTATTGGCTCCACCCGTAGTGACGTCATGCCAATTTAAGTTGATGATAATGTAATTCACTTCCAATAGCGATTGCAATTCGAAGCGATCGCAGTGCTGTTTCACTTGAATCCCTGCCTAAGTTCCTGAACATTTTGTTGATTCCTGTCAAGAACTAAATACTTCTGTAGATCAACGAAAAAACTATACAAGTGGTTTTTAGAATTTGATTCACTTATTGTAATATTTGGAGGTTTCGAAAAACATTTATTGTTATGGTAAAATTCTTGTACTTATAGTTTTAAGTACTAATTAGGATCTACTATTATCCAGTCAGTACTTATTTAGTTCATGTTAAGCATGTTTTGAATTTAAATGCTGAATGCAATTCGTCAAGATGTTGGGTGGGCAAAGTGGATCATGCAAAGTGAAATAGCTCATTTTGTTTACTTATTCATTTATGTTTTTTTTTTTTTTCACACTCATTGTTTTACATTACTCTATTATTTGATTGATAAATATTTCATTTACATAAGATGTGTGAAAGTAAACATTATAAAATAACAAGAAACATATCGCTGCGGAAAATGACAAAATTTTAATCTCATGAATAAATTAAAAAAAAAAAAGTGTTGGCACTTAATATCTTAAACTAGCTTATATTTTAAAAGAGTGCAAGTTGCTCGGGATAAAAATCTTATGTGCTTCGCCCGTTGGCCCCGTTATCAATATTGTTGGTATTAGATAACGATAAAAATACCATCGAATGAATCATAATGAATTTCATATCAGTTTCAAAGAAGCCTTATCATTCAAAATTCTCATTAAGATTATTATTAAAACAAGCTGCATGGCCTGGCGTTGCACGGACTACCTTAGAAATGAAAGCGATGTCAAGTGACACATCCGCTTTCGGCAGAGCAACAAACTCGCCGCCACGGCGGCTCGCTATGGCCAGCGCCCTCTACACACAGTGACAGTTGCCAAAACAATATTTTTAACAAACGCCATATCTCAAGAAGAGCGAATTTGAAGATTTTTAAAAATTTCTTCCGAATTCTTTTATCAAACCTTATGTTAATTAAAACTAATGAGGCCTGAAAAACTACGATCGATCGGTACCTGGTTCGACGTTCAGCTCATTGGCATTCAGGAGAAAGAAACAGGACATAGATACATAGAAAGATACTCAGTTTTCAAAAAAGTAGAGTACTGTTCATAGCAACCGTATACAACTATTCTCAGGAAATACTGATTCGAATTAAAAATTCTTTTTGTGTTGAACAGCTAATTTTATCAGGAAGGCTTTAGGCTAACTAATATTGCACTATGTGAAAGGAGTTATTATTTTAGTTTAGAAATAATTCTGGTTGAAAAGCACGAGCGGATTAGTTTCCACTCTCCTCGAGAGATGGCATTCATTGGAAGTATTGTTTTGGCAACTGTGTGTAGAGGTCGCTGGCCGCAGCGAGTCGCCGTGGCGGTGAGTTTTAACGAACTCCGTAATAAATTAGTAATTATTGCAAAAGTTATAAAAACGCAAAAAACATTGCTGAAATTTCATTGAAAGTCTCAAAAATTGTTGACGCCATCACTTTTGGGTACGACCCCTGGGCCTATTGGTAGTAAAATTTCTCTTTTTCCGAATTGAAAGTAACTTTCTCAAGGTCATACATATTGTTGTCAGAGCCATACTAAAAACACTAAGTTATGTTTTTCAGACAAAAATATATGTTTCTGTGAAAAAATTTCTGAAATTGTACAATTTTTCTACACAACATAACACAACACCTTTCTGTATTGATAAAGGTGTTTCTTGTAGCTCCAAAACAGGTGTAAGGGATACATACTTTTTGGCAAATTTGCACTTTAAAAACATTTTTAAAATCTGTCTTACACAAAAATGAAAAATTTACTACAGTTAATCGATTTATCAATAACTTCAGTTAATAAGATAAAAATCTGTCGTTTAGGGGGGTCAGAAATGAACGATTCCTCCCTCGATTCTAGGAAATAAGTGTTTTTTTTTTTTTTTTCAGTTTGTATGGTTTTTTGTCGCTTTTCGATATAATATGAATTGAGTATTTCGCCCCCTTTCCCATTTGAAAAAATTTGCTTTGTATCCATAATTTAAAAATTTTCTTGCTTTTTCTGTTTTAGAGAAAAAATAGAATTGAAATTATCTAAAAGTGCCTTTAAAAAAGTAAAAATTTTTTTAGTGAAAAGTGAAATGAGATTTCACGAATATACACGTCATCAATCAGCAATCAGTTTTTCTAAATCAGCAATTCACAACTAGTGGTCCAGTAAACCGCTGCCGGTCAGCACAAAAATTGACCGGTATCCATTATTTTTTCTAGTCTAAGTTTGAAAAAAATTCCTTATTCAGGTTTTTTGAAAGGTAAATTAACAAAATAATACTGATAATATCATGGACATCTTTTATGTAAATTTTGTATTCCATTTTTGTGACTTTCAATAAAATTTCAGCAATGTTTTTTGCGCAAATATAACTTTTGCAATAATAACTAATTTTTTACGGAGTCCGTTAAAACTCACCGCCACGGCGGCTCGCTGCGGCCAGCGACCTCTACACACAGTTGCCAAAACAATGCCTCCAATGAACGCCGTCTCTCGAGGAGAATGGGAACTAATCCGCTCGTGCTTTTCGACCATTATTATTTCTAAACTAAAATAATAACTTCTTACATACAGTGCAATGTTATATAGTCTAAAGCCTTCCTGATTAAATGGGCTGTTCAACACAAAAAGAATTTTTAATTCGAACCAGTATTTCCTGAGAATAGTTGTATACGGTTGCTATGAACAGTACTCTACATTTTTGAAAACTGAGTTTCTTTCTATGTATCTATGTCCTGTTTGTTTCTCCTGAATGCCAATGAGCTGAACGTCGAACCAGGTACCGATCGATTGTAATTTTTCAGGCCTCATTAGTTTTAATTAACATAAGGTTTGATAAAGGAATTCGGAAGAAATTAAAAAAAAAAATCTTCAAATTCGCTCTTCTCGAGACATGGCGTTTATTAAAAGTATTGTTTTGGCAACTGTCACTGTGTGTAGAGGGCGCTGGCCATAGCGAGCCGCCGTGGCGGCGAGTTTGTTGCTCTGCCGAAAGCGGATGTGTCACTTGACATCGCTTTCATTTTTAAGGTAGCCCGTGCAACGCCAGGCCACACAACTTGTTTTAATAATAATCTTAATGAGAATTTTGAATGATAAGGCTTCTCTGAAACTGATATGAAATTTATTCCGATTCATTCGATGCTATTTTTATCTTTATCTAATACCAACAATATTGATAACGGGGCCAACGGGCAAAGCACATGAGATTTTTATTCCGAGCAACTTGCACTCTTTTTAAATATAAGCTAGTTTAAGGTATTAAGTGCCACACTTTTTTTTTCTTAATTTATTCATGAGATTAAAATTTTGTCATTTTCCACAGCGATATGTTTCTTGTTATTTTATAATGTTTACTTTCACACATCTTATGTAAATGAAATATTTATCAATCAAATAATAGAGTAATGTAAATGTAAAACAATGAGTGTGAAAAAAAAAACATAAATGAATAAGTAAACAAAATGAGCTATTTCACTTTGCATCATCCACTTTGCCCACCCAACATCTTGACGAATTGCATTGAGCATTTAAATTCAAAAAATTCTTAACATGAACTAAATAAGTACTACACTAGATATTAGTAGATCCTAATTAGCACTTAAAACGATAAATACAAGAATTTTAATGACAATAAATATTTTTCGAAAACTCCGAATATTACAATAAGTGAATCAAATTAAAAAAACACTTGTATAGTTTTTTCGTCTATCTCCAGAAGTATTTAGTGCTTGACAGGAATCAACAAAATGTTCAGGAACTTAGTTAAAATATTGCTTGAAACGTGGCGCTGCAAACTGAAAATATTTCACCATTTCACTTTGCCCCTCTATTTCACTTTGCTCCTCATTCACCTACTTGTATAGTGTGCCCCGATACAAAAATGTTTGGCCTTGAAAGAACTCATTTCAATATGGGACTAACGGGGTGTAGTAACGGGGGGGGGGGAGTGTTCCTGGCGCCGATTGCGTTATTGCTGTTTTTTAGGCAAGCTAATATTAGTTTTAATTGTTTGTTCATTTTTTATATCATTTTGAGGGAGTCTCGTTTACGGAGGTGCTTGAGGGATGGCGGATGGGCCAAGGGGAAATAATGCCGTCCCCTAAACTGTTACGGGGAAAAGCTTTAAAGATTTTCTCTTTCACTTTCTGGTTGGGTCTCGGACTTTTTTTGGGGGGGAGGGGGCATTCGAAGCATAGGCGGCTCGTACAGGGGATAAAGAGGATGACTGCTCTCTCACTTTCAAAAGTAAATGATCCATCCTTAGTGCCCCCCCCCCCCCCCCAAAAATTTCAGAGTTAAAAATTATGATTTTTTAAATCTTTATTTATTTATTTATTTATTTTTTCATTTTCATTATTCTTTCATTTTCGTTTATTTTTTTTATTTAACAAGTTTATTTCTCTGAATAAAATGTTTTTTCGATTTTTTAAATTTAAATTCATAATTCTTTTTAAAAAATAAAGTTAAAAATATTAAAAACGGTTTTTAATTAATATAACTTTTTAAAAATAACTTACTTAAAAAAAAAATCATGGGGTGAAAGTGCATAAGACTTGTTTGCTGCTGCACTCATGTATATGTATGGGAAAATAATATTTTTTTGTGATGCATTATTAGTTTTTAAAGTATTTTTATTTTGCGTCCTAAAGTTTTAAATGCATTTAGCAAAACGCAGAAACAGCTAAGTGGCAGCTGATAACTTCACATAGGATTGAAAATCCTAGAAAAAATGTTGTAATAAAAAAAAAGATATATTTTTTGCTTTTTCAAAAGTAACTTGTTCATTTTTTAATCTGAATAAGCGCAATTACTGACAGAGTCGTGTTCATCTAGCGTTAATTTAATTTCCAAACAAAAAAATTTCTTTTCAGTAGCTTTTGGAGATCAACCTGAGTTGTTACAATGCCAGTGAGTTGAAATTTTGAAAAAAAATGCCCATAATTTTTGAAAAATCTACCAAGTCCGACAGTCAAAATCCCGTAGAAATTTCATTATAAATGCGCTTTGAGCCGACAGATGGCGCGTTTACGGTACTAATTTTTTCATCCCCTTTTAGCTTCAGAAATTGGTCCAAAATTACAGGCTGGTGTAAAGCGAGCGCCCATCCACGTAGGCTACGGCATACATTGTTGAACTGCTTATTTAATTCACATAAAACTATAACATTTGTACAACCCAAAATGTGTTGTCACTATATTTAATTGTTGTATATGAATAAACTCGAGCTAGATATAAAAAAAAGTAAGTCAATTGAGACGCAGTTTAAACTTTCGGTCTTCATTTTGGTTTTACTTAGCAGCCTTTTTAGTTGACGAATAAATAATCCGTATCAAAGTTCATCTTCTTTACTTTATGAATTTCCTTTAACTATTTCGTTGTAAAAATTAAATCAGAAAGTTTGTTTTAAAACATGTGATGGTCATGTTATTAGTTTCTAAAAAGTATGCTAATAACGGATTTACTTTCAGTAGGGGAGGGGGGGATACATTTCTGCATAAATGTAAATTTAAAGATCGATCAATGTTAAATTTCTAACTCTCTCCATTTTCACATAATTATATTTTGCCCAGTTAAGGTCTCAAATATATACGAAACACCATAGCTTTATTTCAGTCCTGTGTATATATTCAGTTGAGTGTAAGAAATTTCAAAATAAATGTCTTCCTTCAAGCTTTTGAAATGTACGTTAAAAATGGATTTACTTTCTATGCATCAAAAGATTTTGTTTTAATGATTATGAAGAGCCAGATCAGTGTTCAAGTTCCATTAGTCGATCTTTGTCACAATTTTTCTTACGAGAAACAGTACGTGAATGCGTAAATAGTATACCATTATTTCAATGTTCAATTACTTATTTATATTTGTGTATAATCAGAGTAGCTGTACGTATTTAAAATTTGTTGTCGTAATTTTTTTGAATTTGTATACGCATAGTGGTTTTATATTAAATAGAAAAAAAATTTTGGTTTGTGTGTTTGCATGTTTATCATTGAAATTTTTAAATGTAAAAGAAAGCATAATTTTGAATTAAAATTTACGAACATTTTCATATAAAAAATATATATACACTGCGATGCAAAAGTTTAGACAAAATGCAAATATATGATTAAAAAGAAAACTACTCGGCAAAATGCTTTCAAATTTCTACTGCAGGTAGACAGTATGGTCCCAAATACGTGTCTGGAGTTTTGAAAAATATAACCAAAAAGAAAATCGGAAATTGCAAAAGACATTTTCTTTTCATTGCTGCAAAAGTTTAGACAAAAGTCAGATTTTGTTCAAATATCCCTTAAAATGTGATTGGGGGAGGTAAGGCGTGACTTTTTTCTTCAACTATAAAGCACAGAGAGCGCTCAATGAATAATCAAAATCTTAAAATCTCTGTAGTTCTCGTGTAAAGAAGATGAAAAAGTTTGAAAACCGATATTTGAAAGTGAACGCACTTTGTTAATTTTTAGTCTTTTAAATCGGTCCTAGTATGGTAGTTCATTGTTTTTTACTTCGTAGAGAGCAAATTTAGACATACGTAGTGATCAAAAATGCCAAGAAAACTATTTTTCTTTAGGATGAAGGAATTGAAAAAACGGCTCGAACTGACGATTCGCCCCTTAATCCTACAAAACTTCAACTTAAGTGAAAAACAGCACGTGACAGCATAAGTAGATGAACAACTGAATCGGAATGCATAAAAAAAACAAAGAATTGTGCTTGAGCCTTTTCGGGTATAGCTTCCGAAATATGCCAAATTTTAATGGGAAAAGCAGCACATGTATCATCGTGACTAAAAAATGAATGTTACTTTCTCTGATGAAAATTATTAAAATTTGGATCGCCTAGATGGATTATAATTCTAGTAGCGTGACTTCAGAAAAGACCCGATGAGCATATGCTGTTCTGCTTTTAATTTTAAAATCTGGCTTGTTTGGGACACTTCTTCTTGGCTTCTTGGTGTCTGAAAAGACTCACACACAGTTCTTTGTTTTTTATGCATTTTGATTGAGTTGTTCATCTACTTATGCTGCCACATGCTGTTTTTGATCCAAGTTGAAGTTTTGTAGGATTAAGGGGCTAATCATCAGTTCGAGCCGTTTTTTCAATTCCTTCATCCTTAAGAAATATAGTTTTTCTTGGCATTTTCGATCAATACGTATGTCTAAATTTGCTCTCCACAAATTAAAAAACAATATACTACCATACTAGGACCGATTTAAAAGACTAAAAATTAACAAAGTGCGTTCACTTTCAAATTTCAGTTTTCAAACTTTTCATCTTCTTTTCACGAGAACTACAGAGATTTTAAGATTTTGATTATTCATTGAACGCTCTCTGCACTTTATAGTTGAAGAAAAAAGTCACGCCTTACGTTCACCAATCACATTTGAAGGGATATTTGCATAAAATCTGACTTTTGTCTAAACTTTTGCAGCATTGAAAAAAAATGTCTTTAGCAATTTCCGATTTTCCTTTCAGTTATATTTTTCAAAACTCCAGACACGTATTTGGGACCATATTGTCTGTACCTGCAGTAGAAATTTGAAATAATTTCACCGAGTAGTTTTCTTTTTAATTATATATTTGCATTTTGTCTAAACTTTTGCATCGCAGTATATATATATCTCAGGGGCCGGTCTGTGATAAATGCCCTGGCCGGTGCGGGGTGCTCCATCCGCGGCTGCCGGCAATGCATGCCGTATTGAAACACATACCACGTACGAGCTCAGTAAGTTCACATTTATCTAACTGGTTATCGTATAGCAGCATTTTCCGTAGCAATTCCAATGCCTGACTAACTTACTAGAACCCAGAAGTAAATCATCAATGCTTGTGGTCCTGATACTAATACTGGTATGAAACCCGCCGATCATCCTTCATTTTCCCAATATATTTTGCATAAGTGTTTCGTTCCAGTGAACTATCAAAGGAAGTCCTAGATTTAAATGACTTTTGTAAGTTAACGGCCAATTCAGAGCGACGAGTTTGCATTTACCATTTTATGGACGTTCTCAAATCCTCCCCATTTTGACCCATACTTTGTACTGTAGCAGCTACTATCAAAGTGGCTTTCTTATACTGGGCCCTGTCTAGAGTGAATGCTAGGTGTTTTAGCCAAATAAACTCATACACCTCAAACAACCGAAAAGAAAACAGAAACCACGGCCCGAGCTTGCAGCTGCATTTTCTACCCAAACTCAGGAAAGAGATAATGCAGCTTTGGAGCGGGGGGGGGGGAGGGGGGTAATCGTTACAACTCACTTTGAGCTATTATTTTATTGACTAATTACTTAGTAGAGTAAACTAACGTTTTAAGTTATTCCATTTTATATGAAGAATAATATTATTTCGGGTAATGAAGCTATATACTCCAACTCTCGAAATTGCTAATTTTCAATAGAATTCGATCGCGTTGAGCGACCTCTAAATATTATTCAATTGAGCTAAAATTTTACATACATCACATTCATGAATACTGTAAAAAAACTGCGGGGTAAGACCAGAGAAATTCTAAAAAAAAAATTTTTGAATCACCCTAAGGCTCACCTATTTCATTTTGGCATCAATTAAATTAAACATAATGAAATATCAGGCAACGACGGGCAATAAGCTAGTTTTGCATAAATTTTAACTTATGTAAGAATGAGTGAAAGAGAAGGTGTGAAGAGTTGAATAATGTTGAAATTGATTATAAGTGAAACACAATGACACTTTTTAAAAAGAAGTTAGTTTTTCAATCTTTATATGGCAAAATTTTACAAAGAAGTATTTTAACATATACAACAATGCGTCATATTTTGTACATTAATATTTTACATGATGTTTTTTTCAACAAATAAAAAAAGTAAGACAAAAATCTTTGAACACACTTTTTAAATGCACAGTAAAATCACAAATGCGACGCAGGAACATACTGACATTAAAAATAATTTCCAAATTAACTGCAAATTCAATAAACAAATAATTGCACAATGTTTTTCATTAAAATTTCAAAATGAATATAATTAAAAAAATCGTCTTCATTTTAAGTTGATAATATGTAATTAAATTTATTAATTAGTAGTCAAATTTTGAAATCCAACAATTAATTGAAATTTAATCTGCTGATGCAAACGTGACTTCTTAAGCAAGAATTTTTTTCCGTTCTAATAATTTTTAACAACTACATTTTTGTAGCATTTTTCTTTTTGACATAAAAACTTTTTTTTTCTTTTTTTTTCTTTATTTAACTATGTTTTATTTCATCAAAACTTGTCGTCCATATTTTTATGAACTACTTTAAGTACTTTATAATTTAATCAATTCGTTTTTCTTCACGTGTTCATTTTAGATTATTTTTTCATAACAGTTGAAAATATAATTAAAAATATCTACGGCAATATGTTTCTGAAAAAAAGGAAAAATTGAAACGACTTAAATTTACTTGAATATATTGCACAACATTAAATTAGTAGTATGCTCAAAATAATAACTTATTCGGTTCAATTTTCAAATATTTTGATTTTTCTCATTGTATTGCTTACTGCAAGAATAAAAATTATAAAAAATCACAAAGTATACATAAATTATATTCGCTTCAAAAGAAAAGAAAACGAATACATGTACGCATGCGCTGTCATATTCAACATGACTGAACCTTAAACTTTGTACACAACATTGATTTATGCTACACATTGAGTAAGATCCTAAACCGAATGCTTGAAGTGTTGTCACCACGAAACGTTTCAAATGACCTATTTTTCCTTCTGCAAAACCTGCATTTTTGCAGGAGCGGATACAAGAGAGGAGTGATGGGGCGATCGCCCCTCCCTTGGGGCACTCTTCACCCGAAATTTTTCGGTTTTGAAGTTCTAAAAATGCAATTTCATATGAGTTTTACTGAAGTTGGGGGGAAAAGATTGGGGCTCGCCTCCGGAAATGTTTCAGAATTGAAGTCTAAAACCTTTTTAATCATAATTTGTAAACCAGTATGCATACTAAAAAGTGAGTGATAAAAATCAATCGCCCCTCCTTTGAAAAATTTCTGGATCCGCCCTTGCATTTTTGATTACGTATATTTCGATCTAAAACGAGGATATTGTGTTTGACAATGAGTGAAATGGCAAAGATTTTCCTCCGTTTTGAACAAGCAAATTTATTTCAGATTTATCCGCCGCCCCCCCCCCCCCCCCAGACACTGAATAAACAATAACGAAAGAAAACTTTCATTAGTACTTTTCTCGAATAATTTTTCAAGCGCTGACGCAAGAACAAAACATTATCTACTTATTATATTTATTTGAAATCTGTTAACACTTAATGGCAGTTTTTTTCAGTCCCATATATGTGTAGTAACAGAGATACGTTAAAATTTTAATATGCAATCCCAAAAAGAAATATTTTAACTTCCTTTTTTGTACCAGTTAAATATTATTAACCTATGAGGTCCTAATGAGATAAAACTAATAACAAATTCAGTGATACTGTAACAAAGTAACAATAACTAGCAGAGCACTATACTGTAACAGCAATAATACTAGCAGGAGTCGAGTGTCACAGTGGAAATTTGAAAACCCATTTGGACATGCTTTAAATTAAGTAGCATTTCAAATAACTATTTTAAATATTTGTATATATTTTCTTACAAGTAAGTAAAATACTTATAAATAAATACGCATATACTTTCCTAAGATTAAGATATGAAATGAATTATAGATATTTACGTCAATGAAAAAGTTCGGTCGTAATCTCCGTCTTTTGTGCTTTTTACTCGTATTTTTAACGTTAACTCATACTGTCTGTCCATGAAAACCGCGCCTAGGACTCGCAAACAGTTCCACTTAAAGAAGGGTAGATGGGTTGTGGGTGATAACTGTTTTCAATTTAAAACTTGCATTTGCTATATCCTTTTGACATATTCAACTAAACTATGCATTTGAAATTAGCATCGCTCCACGTTGTTTGATACGGCTCAAAATGCTTTTCATTATTCTTCCTCTTGTGCTTATATATATTATATCTGTGGCTTGGTTCTAAAAGGGCCTAAGTCAAAAATATTAGTTTCGAGAAAAAGGCGATGAAAGATATTAGAGATTTTTTAGAATGCTACAACTTTCTTACATTAAGATTCCCATTATTATTTTTTTTGTATTTGTTTATTGTTAGTGTAAAGAAACATTATTTTATCATATGAAATTTTTTATATATTATATTATATATTATATTATATAATATATATTATATAAATATATAATATATATAATAATTTATATAATATATAATATACATTATATAGACATTGGCCTTTGTAGAATTAGAGTTTTACTAAATTAGAAACTTTTGATGTAAATAACACAGAATGTGAAAAAATGGACATTGGCCCTTTTAGAACCAAGCCACAGATACTGTCTGTTTGCGTATTGTGCGCCTGGGAGCCACGGACGCTTCCATCTGAAAAAGGGGTGATAGGTTTAGGATGCGCACTCCCCGATGCCTTCAGCTTTTGTTCGCTTTCTACTTCCTCGTGGCTTTTCCCCCCTATTTCGAGAAAGTCCGAAGAGACTTCGCGCGTGCGCAGATGCAGCGGAGGTCGCACGAAAAAATTTTAGACAGTATATATCTTACTTAACACGCCTATTTTTTTTTTTTTTTTTTTTTTTTTTTTTTTTAAGGTCAGAGAAGACCTGACGCATGCGTAAATGCGCGCAACGTTTTACTCAAAAAGATCAGACAGTACTGCAAATTTTTCAAACAACAAATTCCAGCCGTGATAGTTTATAAAAAGGGTGTTGTAAAATAAAAGTTATATGAATTAAATAATTTGAAAGATTTTTTTGCAAAGTTCAACTGTGCAAACTTTGTTCCCATGATATTGAGAAAATAGAATATCTTATTTTGAGACACCCGTCCAAGCATTCAGTTTATTTACTTTTTGCACATGATGAGTATGTTGAAATGATTCAAATGATTATATACAAACATCTCACAGTTCGCGCATTTACAGTTTACCGCTGCTGTAGAGGTACAATTGCTCCTTAACACGAACATTCTCAATTTCTGTCCATCACACATTACATAGCTTCGGTAAACACTTTCATTTCGAAAGAGTTTAGACCGCGGAGCTGCATCTCAATTCTCACATTAAATTTTACTGTGAAAGGGGGGAAAAAACTACTCTAAATAAACTACATGAGCTATGAATAAAATTGCGAGAATTTGGGACTTATCACTCACTTGATTTATCAGAAATACTGCATTGAATTCAAACAAAAAATGAACCATTTCATAAAGCATTTATATTCTCACTTTTTCAACGCATCTAAGCATCTTAATTGCACATAATTAGTTTCATTTGAATTCGAACGTTGTCTTTATTTGCCAAAAAAAAGGAAAGTTGGAGTAGATGCAGGGGAAAGCTAAAATTGTCTGTTTAGAAAGGAAGTGCTTTTGATTGTCAATGATGCGAAATAAGATTGTTATCCTATTAAAAATAAACCTAATACTGAAGGTATTACAGTTAAATTTCGATATTACGATAAGTTCTTAATACAGGCAAAAAAAAGTATTAAATTAAATAATATTTGATACATAAAATGTAGCGGGAGACTTATAGTATCGAAGAGATTGCTTTTTCATGAGTATCCTGTAAGAAAAACTAAAAATTTTATAGCCAGTTAACCAGATTGAAATTGAACCAGATGTTGGAGACGAAGAGCGAACGCGCAGAGCTTAAAATGTAGTTTAACTTCAAAAATTAGTTAATTACGTGCAATCAAGATGGCGAGATATGCTGAAAAAGTGAGAAATTCAAATGCTTTTTCACATGTTTTGTACTCTTGTTTCATTTCTATACAGTAATTCTGATAATATACTCGAATGTTAAAAAAAAGAAAGCGACTTTGTTGTACCAGTATTTAAAGATGCTTACTGCTAGCTGTTTAACAACTTTCGCCTCATTTTAAAGTTAAACCAACTTCTAAGCTGGGACTCTAAGCTCTTTTTATTAAATGGAAAATTTTCAGACAGTCTTTAAAATTTGCTACCGATAGTGGTAAAGTATCTAATTAGGCGTCAAAAGTTAAATAAAATTTATGTCTCCATTTAGAGCCATCTCAAGTTGGCTTTAAATTCAGGTTCAATCTAGTTGCGGACCTTTTACAGTATACTTATCACAGACTAAGACCATATGAATATTCCAAAAGAAAAAGAACATATTTTAAACGCCAACTCGTCAGAGGAATCGTTAAACACTATTGTCATTATCGTATTATGTTCTTTCGAAAAAATATTTTCAAAAGGCAAACCAACGTATCTTTAAAAATATTAACTCGTATTTCCGAGATAACATTTTTTTTTTTCATCTTATAGCTGTAATGATGCTTGATTTGCAGGAGTTTACTCTTACTGTCCTTACTATAAAACACATATCAGAGTTAATCTGGCTTAACTTTTCCAGTCGAGCCCTCATATTACAATCTCCTAATCTGCAACGAGAAATGCTTGGAAGTCATGATTAGCAAGCAGATTCAATTAATTAAATTCACTTAAATAGTATATAAAAATGACATCAAGATTTTTTTTCAGATGCTAGTTATAAGTAAAGGGCATTCATTGTGTAATAAAATTAGAAATCCGAACATCTGAAACTGGGTGCAAAGAAAGGACTGAACGTTGAAGCATGGAATAGGAGAGAGGGGTGTACTTCATGGATTTGAAATGTAAAATATCCCTCAAAGTAGGTTTTGCAGTTAAATAAATTTTCGGATTTTTTCCCCCCTTCTTTTCTTGACATTCAAAAGAGACTTTCCAAAGTTTGCAAGAAGTTTGAAATTTGTTTATGTCCTGAAGCATTTCAAACCTTTTAGAAGATTTTACTTCAGTGTACCCCAGTGGCGTATAATATGTTGGAATTTTGGAGGAGGCCAATATGACCAAGCATAACCAAGCTTATTTAAGACTTTTGTTAGGGAAAAGGTGGTGGTTCAGGAACCCTCTACTGGAAGTGTTTTAAAATGTATATCCTGAAAACCCATTCTTTTAGGCTATCTTTAATGACGTTAGGAAAAAAGTATGGATTCAGATGCTTCCCCCACAAATTTTATGACATTGAAGTTTTAAATTCGCAATTTTATGTTTGATTCGTTGAAAGAAAACGAGGTGATAGGGTGCTTTATATCAGAAAATATATCAGAAAGAGAGTTTGAGGACTCTCCTGGAAATTTTTCGGCGTTGAGGCTCTTAACTGCAATTTTAAATTATATTTGTTGATGTTTAGCACAAGGGGGAGAAATTTGGGACCTTTCCTTTTTGGAAGCACATTTTAAATCATTTCGGGACAATTCTAATTAATTTTGGGAGGGGCTCAGGCCCCCTGGTCTCACCCCTTGGTGTACCGGAAAATCTGTTATCAGAGTCTAGGCAAGCTATGAATCCAAACGGTTGGACTAATGTTTTAATTAGGGAGCAAGAAGTTCACCGAAATATAATTACTATTTTTCTACATTAGTGAGTGTAATACAAGGGCACGACTTCGACGTCAACCCCCCCCCTCCCATAAAAGACCATACATCACATCAAACCGATCCGGCGAGCAATTGTGACCTCCGAGCAACGTGGCCCCAGAAGAAGGAAAAGTCTCTACGTGACGGTGAGCAGGGGCTGCTGCTGCCCGTCGGCCGCGCCCTGGACGAAGCGCGCCATGGGGTGGTGGTGGTCCGCGCGGCCGAAGTGCGGCTGGATCAGGTGGTGGACGCTGAGCGGGTGGTGGTGGTAGAGGTGGTAGGCGGCCCGGGGCGGGGGCGGGGTGCGCACGACGGCGCCCTCGCTGTCCAGCCGGGGCTTGGCCTCCGCCCTGCAGGGGCTGGGGGGCGAGGGGGCCGAGTCCGTGTCCGGGTCCGTCTTCGAATCCGGCGTGGGGGCCTCGACGCTCCCGGCGCTGCCCATGTTGTCCTCGCTCTCGGCCGCCGTGTCGTTGCCGTCGAGGTACCGGATGCACTTCTTTTTCCGCCTGCGGAGAGGACGAAACATCGTGTTAAAGTTCACAAATCACAACAGAAAATATTCAACAAATACCCTTAAATTGTATCCATAACCTCTACAAGGAAGAAGAAGAATCATGTGCGATTTGAACTTATTAGTAACAAGGGCGGATCCCGAAATTAAGTTTTGGACTTCAATTCCGAAACATTTCCGAGTAAGAGCTCCAAAACTGCTACCTTCAACATCATTAAAGATTGTATAAAATTGTGTTTTTGAAACTTCAATGTAGAAAAATTACCGGTGGAGAGTCCCAAAAGGGAGAGGCGATCTCCCCTTTCACCTCATCCTATGTCCGACTTAGATTAGTTCCAAAGCTGTTTAGTGACTATTTTCGTTTCTGTTGGAGGATTTGCTTCCTTTTTCAATTGTTGTAATAACTCTTTGAAACTGCTATTTAGAACCTGTTCACCAAATTTACAATTTTTTTTTCAATGTATAATTGAACTTAACGGTGTAGTAGTGGTACCATTGCTCTTCTTTTGGAGTCCTCTCTTTTGGGAACAGTACCATTTATATTGATGTTTACAAAAGAAAAAACAAGAGAGTGAAGTTCTAGGGAGTGGGTAAACTTTACTGATCACATTTGCCAGCATTTTCTTTTGTAGTAGCCAACTAATGTGTTAATGATGTTGAGCTTGATGAATAAAAATCCGCAACTGACGAAGCAACATGCATATGAATCAGTATACAAATTTAAAAAATAATCTTACGTTACTAATTTAAAAATAAATTAATTAATCAAATTATGCCATAAACTCATCTTAATTTAACCTACCTGCAAGGCTTACACCAACTGCTCTGCTGGTCTAGACCAAACCTGGCCCTGCATTTCTTGAGACTGTTGCCGTCTGTAAAGGAAGATGCAAATCTTTCAGGCAAATTTTGTTTAAAACCAGAGAAAAATAAGGAAATATTTTATTAAGATAAACATTTTAACGTAATCCAGGATGAAAATTGTGTCTTTTTTTAAGGTAGACCATAGTAGAAATAAAAATATTGTATTGCGGTTAAAATCTAAGCTCCTTAGCAAAATAAAATTTAAAAATGTATTTTTGAATTTTTTAGATCCTTTCTTGATCGATTTTTAGCCCCACTTATAAGCACTTCATTCTGAAGTAATTTACTTATAAAACAACTGTTTCTTCTTTTCTTACTCATTATCCAGTAAAACTAAATTTGAATGAATGTACAGTAACTTATTCGAGATTTCGAAGTATTCATTTATCGCGATACCAGTAACTTCTAGGCATACTATAACTTTTGTATGGTATTGTCCGAACACGTTTCCCGAGAAAAATTGACAAGCTGACAGTTAAGACGATTCTACCCGAATAAGTCTAGTAATGGAAAAGGAAAATAACAATTGAACTTTGATGCCCTTGTTGCCGCTCCTTTTGATGCGTTTGTGCTTCTGATTCAGAAAACTGCTTCTCTACAAACTAATAGATGCATCCGTTTCCGCCTTTTAATAAGATATTCGCCTTTCCATGTCATCGGTGATTGGACAGTATTCCATAAGTTATTTCAGATGTCTATTGGTTTCAAAGAACATCAATGTAAAACTTAAAAATCCCGAGTTGTCTCTTCGAAATAACCCTTGTAAAGAAGAAAAATATTAAGTTCATCGTTGTACTTTTATTATTGAAAATTTCTCTCAGCAAACTTTCTAAAATGAGCAGCTATCACGTCACATTAGAAATAACTCATTGCAACTTGAGTCGTATATAGAAAAGCCCACGCGTCAAGCTTAAGTTCTACTACTTTGGATCCAATTCATTTACTTTTACTTTTAATTTTTCATTGTTGTGGAGTGGGGTTACCAGAACAAAGTTTCGGAACATTGCCAAGCTTTGCAAAATTCACGTGTTGCTAATAATTGCTCAGTGAAAAATTACCAGAACGCGATAACTCGCCAGAGGACACAATCACTCAACCATTAGTCTACGACTCAAACACGCGCTGGATCCAAAGTGGTGAAACTCGAGTTTGACGTGTCGGTTCGTCTTTATAGATACCTTAACTGTTCCCTTCGAACCTCATAACGTCATTTGCATTTGATTTTCAGCCCTGACGTTTCTCCTCCATTTTATTCCGGTTTTTATAATCATATATTACAATAAGCGAAATAAAATAGCGCATTATATCTCCGATTAACGTAATAAAATACGCTAATCGGAGATATTTATTGCATCTCTTATCTCCTATATGAAAAAATAATTTAGAAATATCTAAGTAACCAATTCCACCTAGTTGACAAGATTACAAAGAGTGCAAATACGTTTGTGAAAAGGAGATCATAGCGGTTTGATCATGCAAGATTAAATGACATTTTTGTATAATTTATCTTAAAACTAAGCTTCTAAATGAGAAATATCAGGGCTGAAAGTCCACAAAAATCAACATATTGAATCCTATTCATCACATTTATACACATTAAACAATAGTTGAAAAATACTTTTCTAACACTTCTTACAAACTATCTACAATTCAAGCCAAGAAAAAGAGAAGCAAGGGTGAGAAAAAATTTAGATAAGACATTCTGGAGTTGGTTTAATTTATGAGCGAAAGTAAATATCAGGAAAGAAAAGAATAGTAAAAACAAGAAGTATGCAGTTTCCATAAATTTAAGAATGACACTAAAGTGAAAAAAAGTTTAGTGGCGATGCTTCATAGAAAATGGCATTAATGGAATCAATTATTTCATGCCTCAACTCCTCAATAAAAATTCCTTATCTAATTTTTGGAAAACTATTAGTGTAAAAGTATTTTAAATTATTTATTTATATTTATTTTTATTTTTTTATTTTTTATTCATTTTTATTTTCATTTATTTATTTCATTATAATTATTTTTTTCCTTTTTTATGTTTTTGATGAATAAAAAGAAATTTATTAAAACCAAAATACACTTTCTTAAAAAAAGGATGGGGGTAATGAATTTAGGTCCAAAATTGTTGCTATTTGGTTTTAATAGGTATTCTACATAAATGGAATAGAAAATCCAACCCATAGCTTACGAAAGGCAAAGTAAAGGATTGTAGCTCACATAAGAAAAATGAAACTATTACTTTTATTATCACTGTCTGATTTACATCCGCGTTCATGTTTTTCTTTTAGCCCCCCAAGGGAAAAAAAATTCCATTTCTTTTTTCAAATAAGAATGTTGCTGAATGTAAGTGAAAAATATTTAAACTAAGCAACGAAAAGTGTGGGTTACAATTTTAAGGAATCAGTACGTATTGCACTAAAAGAGATGTTAAGAATGAACAATATTTTTCACTGAGAATTGAAACATCGGCCACTTAAAATGCAGAAAAAAAAACAATCATGCTGTAATTTCAAAAAGAATCATGCATCAACGAACAAAACAAAAAATTAGAAAGAAGCTGACAATAAATTTTGAGGCAAATCAAAAAATAAAAAGGCAGGCATAACACTACAAGACTGTCAACTAGGTGGAATTAAAGCGCAAGAATTTTGAAGCCAGAAGCCTGTAACAAAAGTTACTTACAGGTGGTTCGACCTACCCCTCGCTGCATGTTAGTACAAATGCAAACATTGATCAGCAACATGAAATTCAGAATATCTGATTATACTTTCATTAGTACAAATTCAAGAACATAAATGTGAAAAAAAATAACTGAAAAACATACATGAAATAATCAAACTTAAACTATTTTTTGAAAGATGCAGAACAGAATAAAGTCCCTGTTTCAGAAAAAATCGGTAGCATTCAGCTTCGGAATGACGTTATAACTCCTTCCCCAAACTATCTCCGTTTGCGGGATTTTGATTTCGTGACGGCTTGAGGAAGGAATTATGACGTCAATCCGAAACAAAATGATTTCGTCTGGGTGCAGAAATAAGCCGCTAAAGCTCCTACTCTTGAATTTTAGCTACAAATTTAAACTAAGAGAATGAACCAAAATATGTGCGTTAAATTAATCAATGTTAACTTGAGTACATTTTTTTTAATCTTATATAATCTTTAAGTTATGGGAGTTAAATCATTAATACGACATAAGATGCTAATTGGTTCCAAATCATAATATTGATATATTTTTGAATTGTAATTCACTGTTTCAGCCTTTTTAAACCAACAGGCAAATCCTTGCAAATAACAAGCTATTTTACTGAGTAAAAATAACCGCACTAACATCTGAAGAAGAATCAGAAAGTGTTAGTACTAAAATTTGAAATTATCTTCTTTCAGTCCTCAATCTCTCTCTCTTTCTCTGTCTTTTTTTTTTTTTTTTTTTTGCAATTTTCGGATTAGCATTATTATTTGATTCATACGAATTAATACTTCTAAATTTCTCAATTTGTCACTCTGCTGCAGTTTTCAACAGCGATGGACACAATGGCTTTTTCCAAATTCTGGACAACATTTTTTGAGAGCGAAAAAACGAACTCTAAACGTTCTTCAAAACGTTATAAAAGTTCAATACAGAAGCAACATGTGCAAATATTAATCATTTAAACGTGTCCCAAATAAATTGACAAGTCGAAAAATGTTAAATAAATGTAATAGCTTATTACTCTTTTCCACATCTCACTGTTTGGCTGAAATTTTAAAAAATGGAAGAAAGACAACTGAGGCGTTTTATGTAGTACACGTTCTCTTCCTAACTGGATTTTAAAAACCTTCGAATTTGTTTATGTATTAATAAGGTCTTAAAATTTGAAAAAGAAAATAGTGTGCAGCGAATACATTAAATTGATCACTGCTAATACAAAAATAATTAAAAGTAATTGAAAAATTAAATTAAAACTGTTCTTATCAGTTCGGGAGAAATATAAGAAACTCTAAACGTTAAGAGTTTTCTTTTCTTTTCTTTTTCTTCTTCCTCCTCTTTTTTCCCCCAATAAACGCTCAAAAGTTTAAGAACTGAAAACAGGATTCTCAATTCAAAAAGAAAAAAAGGAAAGGAAAGAAAGAAAGAAAGTAAGTAAGAAAAGAAAGAAAAAAACTAATAAGTTTTTTTAAGTTCAAAACAAAAACTCAGACAATAAAAGCGTTAACTAAGTATGTTTTACATAAAGGAATGAGAAATTCATTATGTATAACTTTAAAACAAAATTTTCACATTTAAAAATGAAAAATAGTTCATGATCAGTTAAGAAAATATCAGAAAAATTTCCTTTAAATGTAAAGCAATTACGAGCAAAATTTCCCGCACTTGGTATTAACACATTGTGAATAAGATAGGAAAAATTCCGATTCACACAATGTTTTCGATAAAAAATCAACAATGGAGAATGCAGTTCCTTTCTAAATACCACTAATTTTGCTGGAAAAAAGAAAAGAGAAAATATTCTTTGCTCATAATTTTCAACTTTTTCTCAAGAAATTTTGAAGAACGAGCCTTTCAAGATATCATCATAGGGTTATTCTTTAACAGCCTGGATTTGTTGAATAAGCAAGCAAAACTGAATTAAGACAATGTTGACTGGTGTCTGTGAGCTCAAAAAGATGTGCTAGACATCATAATGAAGAATAAATTTATGTTCTTTAAAATTTCCTCCCAGCAGAAATTACTTTTCGTTTGGGAGTTTTAATCGAAGTTAAATGGTACGTTTCTTGGGGCCAAAGGCAATCCCAATTGTCAAATTTTCTAGCTAAATAGCTCTTGTTCTTTGGAATGTCTCGTGTAGGTCTCTAATACACAAATATTATTTACTCTATTTTAATTTTTACTGTGCACATGATGACTATACAGGCGAAAATAAACAAATGTGATTTTAAAAAAATTCTAAAATGATCAGTAAAATAAAATCAGATTAGACTCTTATATTACAATATCAACCGCACCAAACTTAACAAAACAGAATGCATAACTCGGCTCTAATAAGTAGACTTCCGATGATCTGAGACTTAATCGATTTTATTTGTTTCAATAAGGGTGAGAAAAGACGTTGCTGACAAAAGCCATTGACGTTAGGAAAGTTTAAGAATTCCTCCTCTTTCGACCCAAATCCAATGTGCTCGCCCGAGGTCAAGCGCCTCTTTATCAGAGCCAAACCATGCACACTGTTTCAGTATCTGAGCGGCAATTAATGAAGCTTTTCAAATCAGGAAGCTGTGTTACCTCCGTCCTGGCTCCTGTCCTTTTTCCGTTTCTTCTTTTTGACTTGAAGAGCGTAATTGTCACGTGCACTCCACCCCGGGTACAATTGCATGTGCAGTTGACGCTCCTTTCGAGCCATTTCGTAGTATTTGGCTTGTTCTTCCCGAGAAAGACTGTGCCACTGGAATATAGACAATGAGAACCATTGAACAAACTCTTGAGAAGCACATAGCAGACATAAATTAAGGAACTCCAACGTTACATCGCTCAAAAATTGCAGGTTACTGCAGACACGTGTTTCGGGGTAACAAGGAAGCCCTTTCTCAATGCAAAGAAGTGTGAGCTTTAGGATGATAAGACATCCGAGAAAGGAGGAGAGAGGAAAGAGCTGTTCACATTACGACAGTTCCGTTCGAACGAAATGGTTTTTCGGACGTAAGGAACGGAGGTAAAAAATTTCGATCATTAGTAGTAGCTCCATCCGAAATTCACGTGACCCACACCCACAAGCGACAAAGAGGGCGTACCTGGCGAGAGCCAATGAAATCGCTCCCAAAAACTCGGACACAGGGATCAAAGTGCACAATTAACAAAATATAGGACACTTTTTGAAAAAATATAGGACATCAAATAAGAGAAATAATTATTCAATTTTGCATACACACCATAAAAAAAATATCTTTAAAGGCACACTGATGAAAATATATGTATATATACTAGGGTCTGGAAAAAAAAACCCCAGCTCACCTGAGTTTCTGAACAAATACCAAGGTTATTTTCTTTTTCAAGAACCATTTTAATCTCAATATCTAATCCCATTTGACATTCAGATTACAAGACATTTAGATTACATAGATTCTACTATACCTAATTTTAAATCATGCGTGTATTTTTACTCAAATAAATGTCGTAAAAAATGTCAAAATTAGAGAAAAAATCTGAATTTAAAAATAGCTTAATGTTTAGATTAAATATTATCAAATTCCTTTTTTTTAATCATGACCATTTAAGAAGAAAATTTATTTCTCTTCAGAAACAAATTTTGTGAGTGATGCTTTGCAAAAAAGTACTCTTAGTAAACCTGAAATACATTACCTATGTAGTAATCTATGTTTTGCAGTTTTCTCATATAACTAAATTTTTAGAAAAGGGGACACTGTAAACCATAAACAAGAATAATATCAAGTATTTTAAAATTCATTGGCCTTAGAATTGGAATAAAAAAAATTGAACAATAAGTAAATAGGCCGAAAATAATAAAATAATGATAAAAACAAAAACTGCCACCAGTTTTTTTTTTTTTTTTTATCAAAGACGAAAGGGATTAATTTTCTAGTTCAAACTAATCTGGAGTAGCACCCCAAGTCAAAATAGCTTTCAAACGCCAAAATTATTAAAATATTTACAAGATGCAGAAGGATTGAAATCTCAAACATGGAAGCAGCACGTGCAAGGTTGGCATATTTCCCATTAAAAAGATTGTTATTCATTAAAATTAAACATAAAGTATAATAATCTAAGGTAATGCCCGTGAAAATTAAAACTGATTGTTCAAAAATTTTAAACATTTAAAAGATTGAAATCTTAAACACGAGATGCAATTTTTTCGCAAAGTCCGAATAAATTCAATATTGCCATGATTCTAAAAATAAATTCTTTCATAATTTACTGAAATTAAACCTACAATAAGTTAATCTAAAGTAGCATGTGTGAAAATAACTTCTAATTGTTAAAAACAGCAAAATATTTGAAAGATGCGAAAGAAATGAAATCTTTAATACCGGAGACATTCTTTTTTTCAACAATGCATATTCAGCACATGTCCCAAAAATTACACGAATGAAATCTTTTTGAAAAATGTTAAGTGCAATTTAATTATTAAAAATAAAAAATCAAGCATCAAGAAACTTTTTCAAGGTTTTAAAACTTCGTCTCGCTCAAGCACCTGAAAATTAACTTTTTTTCCTCAAGGACTTTTTTCAAGAGGGTACAAACAATGAATATAGGATTTTTACTTGAAATATAGGATTTATAGGAAATATAGGTCTGTTTTTGACCTTTTTTGAAATATATAGGATTTATAGGAAATATAGGACGACTTTGATCCCTGCGGACAGCTGTCGGAGCCGACGACATCAATCATTCTAGAACGGTGACGGAAGCCGATGATTCGGCTTGCTGTCGTGGCAAAGGATTCCGAAATCCAGTTTCGCAGCAAAAAATTCGGTTCGGACGGCCGGAACGGTCGTAATGGGAATAGCACTAAATCGTTAGCTTTCTCGGATGACTTTTCGTCCTAAAGCTCCCACTTCTTTGCATTGAACAAGGGGTTGTAACTCCAAAACACAAATCTGCAGGAATTAGCCATTTTAGTGCAATAAAACGTTGGAATTCCGTAATTTACTTTTGAAGCAAAAAGGTATTTATTCAATCTAACAGGCATACAACACTAATATGCGATTCAGCCTTCATTTTAACCGAGTTGAACAAAAATTAAGACATTTCGTACGGACAACATTTGAACAATACAGTCGACGCTCGTTATAACGACCACACGTTATAAAGACCATCCTAATTTTGCGACCGGTGAGAAACCCCCAACTGTATCCCAATATACTCTATGTTCTACCTCTTATAGCGACCACTCGTTATAAAGACCGTTTTCTGTAGGACGGAGACGGTCGTTATATCGAGCGTCGACTGTATACTCAAGATAAATATTTTCAGCTCTGATATCTATTAATCTTAGATCCCCCCCCCCTTAAACAATGAACCGTATACACAATCAGAAGCTTTGTCAAAAACTAACTTCCTTTTTCCGTACATCGGGTGCCGTACATCGGGCACACTATTTTCTTTGTATGTTGAAATTTCACTGAAAAATTTTAGCAAAAAATTAATTAAAAATATAAATCGAAAAATTATAACTTCTAGCACATACAAAGATTTCGAAATTTTTGGAACTCTGTCATTTAAAAACTGCTTCTTCATAACCAAAGTGTTATTAAATATAAATTAACAATCTTAACTCATTCGATCTATATAAAATTATTCTACAAATTCATGAAGTAGCAAAGATATATCTCATACAAAAATTAAGCACGCCCTAATGATTACTAAAGATAACCACAAATTCACCCATCTAACTCCAAGAAATACAATCTTGCCTTCCAAAAAAAAAAAAACATTTTTGTTTTTTATTTCTAATTCAAAGCGTCTATTTTATAATTTCAGTGTTTTATTCCTACAAAAATATTTTGCATTAAAAATTAGTAAATAAAAAACAATACAATAGAAACAAGTTTTATTTTATCACAACAAGAAATTTAGAAAGGAAAGTTTCAAAGATTTGACCCAAAAACTCGTCCGCCAAAGTATCGATTTTTGTTAAATGTGAAACAAGTACTAAATGAAAAAAAAAAAAATTTAGGGGAAAAGCAGAAAATTCAAGAAAATTTTGGAATGTGAATCCAAAAAAAAATTTTATTTTTAAGAAAAAAAGGCAAAAGTAAGAGGGTGTGGGGAATACATATCAAAAAGAAATACATTTCCTCAAATGAAGTAAAACATTTTCTCTGGAAATAAATAATTAAATTTTTTTGTCTGTAATATGATCCTTGATGTATATGTGTAGTTTTTCAAAGTACTTTCAAACCGATTTTTTTAATGAAGAAAGCACATGATTTTAAGACTTCTGAAATCAGATCATTGGTAATAATTGAGAACAGTGGACCAAACAAATAAAAATATCATTGCAAGCACGAACTATACTCGGTTACTATAAAATAGGCGTATCAAGTTTAGAAATTTTGCATCGTCTCCATGGAAACCGCACGAAAGACAACAGTTTCACTCTTTTTAGCCTACTTTCATGTTAAAAATAAAAGAAAGACGAAAAAAGTATTAAGAGTAGCTTAATGCATCTAAAAAATATCGCCAAGTCCAAAACAAATCGCCAAGTTAAAAAAAATATCGCCAAGTCCAAAAAATATCGCCAAGTTAAAAAAAATATCGCCAAGTTCAAAAAATATCGCCAAGTTAAGAAAATAAAGAGGTAAAAGGAATATCGAAAAATTAAAAATTTGAAAGTAGGGTATTGAGATGGGGAATTTGTGTGTCGGTCGGTCGGTCGGTCGGTCGGTCTGTCGGTCTGTCTGTCCCCCCCCCCCCTAATAACTTTTGAATGAACATTCCGATTTGGCCAACCTTTTTTTTTGTTGGAAAGATCTCGGCGAGTACAGCTCATTCCCATATTTGATTTTTCGATTTGAACAATTTTTGGTTCAACTTTGAGCCGTTCAAACAACCGGTCCCGCGATACTAACTTTTGAATGAACAGTCCGATTTAAACAAACTTTTTTTCGTTCGAAAGATATTTTCAAGGATACTTCATTCCCGTATCTACATTTTCGATTTGAACAATTTTTCGTTCAACATTTAACCGTTCAAACAAGCTGTCACCCCTAATAACTTTTGAGTGACAGTCCGATTTAAACAAACTTTTTTTTGTTCGAAAGATATCGGCAAGGATACTTCATTACCGTATTTAAATTTTCAATGTGAACATTTTTTCGTTCAACATTGAACCGTTCAAGCTACCTTTCTCCGCCTAATAACTGTTAAGTGAACCGTCTGAATTGAATAAACTTTTTTTGTTCGAAAGATCTCGGAGAAACTCATTCCCATACTTCACTTTTCAATTTGAACCATTTTTCGTTCAATGATGAACCATTCAGAAAATTTTTTAACATGAGCGCCTACTGGGAAATTTAAATTGAATGTTGATTCTGAACTTAAAGGCGGATATCCTTCAAACTAACTTTGTAAGAAAACGGTTTTAATAAAAAATGTATGTTAAGTACTTTTCTGAAAAATCTTCTGTGAGGACTCTGATTCCGACTCCGACTCCCCAAATATGGCGGAAATGCAGGCTCAGAAAAAAAAGACTGACTGGGCAGACGATTTTTTGTTTATTTATTCATTTTTTTTTTGTTTAATTAATTATTATTATTTTTATTTATTTATTTATTTATTTATTTATTTATTTTGGCAGACGATATATTTTTTTTGATTACAAAAATTGTTCATTCACTAGAGCATTTTATTCTTTATTTATATTTAACAACTGGCAACGATTAAAAATAAAATTCGAGACATTTTATTAACGAAGGGTTTTTTTTTTTCTTCTTTCTTTGCTAAAATGTGTTTTGATGTTCTTTGTAATTTTTTTTTATTTATTATTTTTTTTTTCTTTTGAAAACGATTGTGAAATTTTTCTACGGAAGAACTATAACAGTTACATTCTTTAAAATGTGCGACAAAACTTTATTTACTCGTTTATTTACTTTTTACGTGTCCATTTCATCTGATGAGAGGGGTATATTTTGCTTTCAGAAATCAGCTTTAAGTGCTATAAAGGTATGTTTGACATACTTTTCAGTTTCAGATATTCAAGAGAATATTGATTAGATGCTAGAATGCCGATGTCGATATACGGGAAAGTAGGCTCGTTTAGTTCTTGACAGAACTTCTTGTTTTATACACTGTTGTTGAGGTATTCCATTTGTTTTATGTTTATCGAATTAGGCTTACGCTTTTATTTATATCTCATGTCTCAGTTATTTCTCAACGTTTTCTAACAAAACTAGTCGTACATAAATAACGCAAAAATTTCTAAGAAAAAGTGGTGCTTTATTAACGTTGATTTATCAATAAACTAATAGTTTCCTCATAAAGCAATTTTTACCGTTTACATTTATCAATTGTTGCAAAAGCTAAATGGAGGGAAAATCCATAGCGCAGTAACTATGACAACCATCAGGGGAAAAGTTCGGAGAGTGGGAAATTAATTTTTCTTCAAGCAACCTCCTCTCGTTACCCAGGGTATAATAAACTGAATCAATTGATATTAAGAATAGTAATAAGAAAAAAAAAGAACTACAACTTTCACTTTGGCGCGTAAAACGCAGTACTCACCCTCCTGCCCAATATTTGGTTGATGGCTGCACTTTCTTTCAAGGTACACTCCGCCACTACTTTAGCCCTCATCTCTTTCATGTACAACATGAAAGCATTCAGGGGCTTCTTGATGTGCACTTTCTTGTCGGAATTCTGAGAAGTCGGATTGTGACTGCTGGCAGTCGTCGCAGCTTTCGCGCCACACTTCTGATCGCTGGAGTACTCTGGGTGCGATCTAGGATGAAACATAAT